>JBCAUA010263300.1:0-17287 GCA_038406235.1 Peronia verruculata | reverse complement strand
CACCCCCACACCTCAAAAAATTTTCTTCTTTTTTTTTCCCCCCCCCCCCCCCCCGCCATCGCCCAATCTTCATCCATCCGGCTCATCCAATCTCATCCGGTCCTTACTTTTCTCTCCATCTGTCCCCATTACTCCATCCATCCATCCATCCATCCATCCATCCATCCATCCATCCATCCATTTGTCCGTCTGTCTGTTCGCTCGTCTGTCCATCCATCCATCCATCCATCCATCCATCCATCCATCCATCCATCCATCCATCCATTTAGGTGTGGACTTGAAGAACAGCAACGACGATAGAAAGACAGAAATTGCCAGTTTCCCCTGCGCCAGTGGCTATGACGACGAGATAAATGGCGGGTTCTCCCCTATGTTGGATGCTTTCTTCTTTGGAACAAAATCTGACCTCATGTACAGAGGTAAGTCGAAACACTCCTCATAATTACTGGCATTTATGATTAGTATTGTTATCACATGTTTTGCTCATGCAACGTTTCCGATGCCTGAATATTTTGCTATTCAGACCACCCCTCCCCCCCCCCCCCACACACACACATACACACACACATGCATGCGCGCGCGCGGACACACACAAGCACACATATGCATACTAACTTAAGAAGCAAAGAAGAAAGTAAACAAGAAAGAAATATACGAAAACCATGTAAAAGAAACACACGCATACACAAAGTGCTTCGTTGTAGATATTTCCCTTAATCAATCAGCCCACACATACACAAACACGCACAAAACACATTGGTACACACGAAGAAAACAAAAATCAAATCACAATAAAATTTTGAACAATATATAAAAAAATAAAACAAAGAAAGAAAAACAAAACCAAAAACAAAACGAAACAAAGCAAACAAACAAAACACTTGTCTGTTGAGTTCTGAAAGTGTACTGCATGTTTGGCTATACCTTTATTCTTACAACCTCTCTAAAAACAGGTTATTGGCCAAAACGCGTAGTGCAGATCTTTATTACCTGTGGTGTTGTTCATTTACCTTGGCAATATTCCCTCTGATATATCCTGTTGTTCTTATTCTTACCTTTTGCGTCTTATACGTTCGGCTATATTCCTATCTTTTATTTACATGTGCTGCTGTTATACACTAATACAGACTATTTTGACTTGTCTACATTATCTATTGTTCTTCCTATTCTTGTTCTTGCAATATGCTACTAACATGTGATGTTCTGTGCTGTTATCACTTCCTACTGTTCGTCATACATGAACACTTTATTCTATTTTTTTTTCTTTACAGGTGTCATTATTCTTTCTTGGGGTGTTGTTCCTCTACAGGTTACTAAACTTGTGTGTGCCTAATGTTCGCCCAACTTAAGTTCATAATGCTGCTATTATAGTTTATTATTGTTATATACTGAGGGACTTTAAAAACACAACACCTGACAATGATTCTACCGACGGACTTTAAAAACGCAACACTTGATATTATATAGAATCATTTTCAAGTGTTGCGTTTTTAAAGTCCATCAGTATGTAATAATGCTGTTGTTCTGACACGTTTTTTTTTAATAGAATCATTTTCAAGTGTTGCATTTTTAAAGTCCGTCAGTATGTAATAATGCTGTTATTCTGACACATGTTTTTCTTCTTTCATGTCCCAGAATGGTACAACTATGCCCCATTGGGTACTTTCGTCCCCTACGCCAAAGCTCACTACAGAAGAAACTACGTGAACGCCTTGTGGACCGGCACCAGCCTTATATTCGGGGACGGAGATGGCCAAGAAACCTATCCTCTGACAGGTCTGGATACGGTGGCTCACGAGTTGGCTCACGGTGTCGTTGAGAGAGCTTCTAACCTGGCTTATCAGTAAGCATGGCGTCTCCGAGTTCTACCACTAGATCGCACTCTATATTGTTTATTTCTTGTACATTCTTTCAAAAGCCATTAACCCATACAGCTGCTATTTACTACTACAACTTTAAGATCACGATCATACATTTTACATCTTCTTCTGTTAGTTCTAGCGTTGCCATTGTTGCTGCTGTTTCTACTGCTACTGCCTCTGCAACTATCACCATCACTATTACTACTACTGCTGCTACATCTACAATCTCTACAAATACAACAACATGCATCTCTACCACTGCACCTACTACTTTTTCCTATCACAGCATTAATTGGTCACTGTTTTTTTTTTTTTTTTCTAAATTGCCATTTGCCCTCTTTCTCGCCACTCCTACCATTTTAATTAATAGAGCTTGATAACAGTATTGCTACTACTAGTATTACTATACTTTTTTATGCCTACTACTATTACCACAACAACTACTAGTAGTGACGGCATACTTACTACAACTATTACATACTGCAGCTATTGTTTCTATAACCAATGAAAGTTCAGCTGGTTTGATCACCGCCTTCAAGCATTATCCCACTCAATGTTTTCTTCTTCTGCTAGGCAACAGTCTGGAGGTATGAACGAGGCCTTCGCTGATATTGCCGGTGAAGCAGCAGAGGTGTATGTCTTCCAGCAGTCAGACTGGGTCTCTGGGGCCGAAATGTTCATTGCAAAAGACCAGGTTAGCACCAGAAACTGCGAGGGAGAGTGCAGAGAAGGGCCGTGAATATAGTGAGACTGCACCCCAAACATCGCACACTAAAATGAAGTATCACTAAATAAATATACGAAGAAGGGCGAAGGGTTGGTCGTCTGTCTTCCGACGAAAGCGTCATGGGTTCTATTCCTCCCAGAGCATAGGAGAGATGAGAACACCCGCCCCCCCCCTTTTTTTTTTCAAAGACTGCCATTTGGGAGAGGGGTGTAAGGCACACGATTTCATGTCGCACCCCTTCTTCTCCCATCTCTCCTAGCCCTCAGCTCCACACACACTTGGCATCTTTCTCTCTTCTGTACGTATAGGCTGTGCCTTGGCAATCTGTTATTGGCACTGAGTGAGAGAAAGTTCTGTAATGACTGAAATGTTGGCAGACGTTGTTCGTTATTTCTTCGTTGAACGTCTGCTCTGTATGAGAGTAACCATAATATTACCACGAAATTTGCTGCCTCTCACTTACTGCAACCGCTTTTTTTCACCACCGTCAGTATTGCCACCCATAAAGATTATCCCCGGGGTAGTAATCACAAATAGCTCTAAACAAGGAGTGATACAAGGACTAGATCTTTTATCTACATTACACTTACCACCTCTGTGCTGTCTACCTTTATTGACCTAGAGACTAATGCCTCTCACTTTCAGTTTTCCTCTCTATTCCTTACTCTTAGGCTTTGCGCTACTTCGATGATCCCACCAAAGACGGAATCTCCATCAAGCACGTGAGAAACTATAACGACGGGATGGACGTGCATTACAGCAGTGGTATTTATAACCACGTCTTCTACCAGATGGCTAAGGAAAACAACATGGGCATACGGTGAGTGAACAGATGGTGAAGGGGAGAGACGGATAAACCTGCGTGTTTATTATATACGAGTTTTTGCCTGGGGCTGGAACAAACAGTTTTGTCTGGCAGCGAGACAAATTGGCAAGAACGTTGGTTTTCCACCAAGCTATTGATCTGTCGTTACAGTCATGTAGAATATAAATTTATGGTGGTCAAAATGTTTTGAGCTAGCTTGACCACTACAAGACCGTATTGCAAAATTGAAGCAAAGGAGAGAGATAGGATGACCTCTTAGAGCCAGGTAAAATCAGGAGAAAAAATAGACAAAAAATGAAAACATTAGGCCTATAAATCTTTATGTTCACCTCATCACATCCTGATATACAGTTTGTCGTCGATATCAGAACACTTTCATCATATTCAACTCAAAATTTCGCTGTTCTAGTCCAGCGACTTATGACTGATTCAGACTGGCAGCGGGATATTTGTGAAATGTGCAGATACTCAGAGTTACTCGTAAATATGTTTTTTCAATCCCAACTCATCTTTTTGATTCTTGTGGTGTTCTTTTATGTGGCAAGGTTCTTCCAAATGATTGAGAGATGTTGTGTACAATTATCCTGTCACGAAACTGTTGATATGATAATCATTCCTCAGGACGATTATTAGGATTTTGCACGAGTAGCAATAACGTGTGATTCAAGTATAGACGCAAATCCAAATGTATACTTGTTATGATTATCAAACACATATCATATTTATGATCACTTATGATTAACGTTACACATATGTAAATGTGTACCAAGCCATATTGTCAGTCCAAATAAACGTGTGATATTTAGATATTATAGAAAGGCTTTATGTTTCATGAGTATAAAAAGGTAGTTTCTGATTTCGATGATTGAAAACATTCCTCAAACGGAAGCGATCTGAGAAAGTGTTTCGTTGTCCTCTCTGAGGTCTGCAAGGTCTGAAGTGCACCTGTTGAACAAGCTAATAAACAAAATTGCTCAGTTTCAAAAACGATGAGGCTCTGTCAACAATAATTTATTGTGTAATGTTCTTTATCAAGTAGATTTAAAATCATTCTCATTTTCACCAGTTAGAATTTTGAAAGAGACATTATTTCTTGACAGATAGCTAGAGCTGTGCTGGGTTCTACAGTCATGAAGATAATGGAGAACACTTTGCACATCCATGATTTGTTCTTCCATTCAATCTTCCCTCTGCAGGGCTGCCTTCGAATGTTTCCTGACCGCCAATCGTCTTTACTGGAAGGAGACCACAGGTTTTGAGGAAGGCGCTTGTGGAACTCTCAGGGGCGCCTATGACGGTGGGTACGACATGGACCTGGTAGCTGCCAGTTTCAGAGTGGTCGGAATTACGATGAGGAGATGCTCAGATCTGTCCACGTAAGTGGCCATTATTGTTCTATCTACAAACACAATCACCTCTCTTTTCCTTTCTCTATATTCCGTCGTTTTTTTTTTAACAGAATGAATGTAGTCTTAATAGGATTATATAAGGCTTGTCTCAGGAGAGCCGTCAACAAGACCAGACGGGATATAATCAGAAACACCAGGACCAGAGGAATGGTGGGAACAACACATGCTCTCAACCACATTCAGAGGGAAACAATCAGGTGGTTTGGACATCTAACACGTAAGGCATCCCCACCAGCTTGCCAGTAAAGCAAACAACATAAGAGTATCAGGATACAAAGCAAGAGGAAGACCAAGGAAGACATGGATCGACGGTGTGAAAGAAACCCTGAGGACCCCCAACACAACACCCAGCCACGCCATCCAGCTTTAGCAGACACCTAAAGCTCTCCCCTCGACGCCCAAGATGGTACAAGAGGACAGATAAAATTTTAAAAAAAAGGAAGAAGATATAAGGCTTTGGTCGCAGAGCCATGAAAAATGAGGGTTTTTTTTTTGATAAGACTGTACACGATATGTCGAAATTCTGTGTTAAAACTTGAAAAAATCAAAACAGTGATAAGTATCCAAATTGTGCCGAAGATGACATATTTAAGCCTGAAAGCATTTACCAATTAAAGCAATGTAAACAAATACATAACTGACCAATGGCACTGTTCATCTTTTCTACCTCTGACAGACTGGTGACTGCCACCTTGGAGGCCGGCAAGGAAAAGACAGGACTCCGTGTCTCCAAGCTGAGGAATCCGCTGTTCAAGATCACCGTGCCCTCATCCGTCTCCAGCGTAACCGTCACAGGATCACCGGGAGTACAGGTAGCCATCAGCCAGTCATACCAGAGATCGGCCACTCCCCTGGCCAGCGGTGCCGGATCAGCAACAGCGCCAGTTACAGCAGGAACTGTCATCTATGCCAGATTTTACAAAGCTCTGGCCTCAGATGACACTGAAATCAAGGGCGCCAAGGCATCTGTTTCTTTCACTTAGATAAAATACCAACATCTGGAAAAAAGTAACACTTATGTCCAACGATATGCATGATGGATGTTTTGAAATACATAGTTGAAGGGGTGAGGGAAAAAGCCAGTGATGTCTGTTTTTTTTTTTTTTGTCTTTGAAAAATAAACTGACTCTCTTAGCAGCTGTCTGGATTATTTGCAAATATTTCAAAAAGAAAAGCAAGACATTGAGAGATAAATTAGAGTATTAAAAAAGAAAGGGAAACCTAAGAACAGCGATATCACCATATCACCGTTCCCTTCATAGTAATCTCTCCCAAAGTCAGTCACACATTGTACAAAAATATCAGTGATAAATTAGTGAGTGAGGCTATGAAAGAAACAAAAAACAAAAAGCTCATGAATTGGAATAAAATGCTGCTGTAATTGAGAACCCATGATGGAGCAACAACTTGCGACTAGAACTAGTTATTAACCTTATTTCCAAAGTCAGCTGTGGTTGTCACCGCCACTAAAACACACAGATGTACTCTACCTAATAACAGTTTCAGCCCTAGGCAGATCTTAAAGGTATTAAAAAATATATATAAAAAAACAATAAATAAGACTGTGTTGATAAGATCCGGACATATATCCAGTAAATCTTCGGATTTCATTCCCCGTGCTTTTCAAAAGTCAAGAAGTCTTACATCACTGAGTTTTTTTTTTTCATCCTCTTCATCTGTACCAGAATAGAGTAGTGTAGATTCAATATAGTTGTGTATGCATGCAAAGCAGCCAAACTGCTTCAACTGAGTTAATAAAACATCAGAAACAAAAGTCATTTCTTAAATTTTGTTGCTTTGACTGTAGTTTGAGAGCATGAGAGAGATGCCGTGGTTTTTGAATTTTCCAAGTTGCATGTATTCCTACAGTGTTAACATAAGCTGCTTCTTTGATGTTGTTATTGTTGTTACTGTCTGTAGTATTGCTGACAATAAGACAGCTATGCTTGTTATTGTTATATTGATAATGGCACGGACTTTCTGGGTGTTAGTGTTGAATGGGTATGAGTCGTGACGTTGTAAGTGGCGATCAGGCGGTGGATACAGATGAGACGCACACAGTAGTGAAGAAATAATGACAGAAATCTCCAATGTCGTCAAAACAATACAGACTTTATTGGAGGTGCTTGATGATAATACACGCTTCAAGGCGTCTAATTCCGATGAACACAGCTCTATCTGCACCCTACTTTCTTACTGCGACCACTTCGCTCTCTGCTCAAGCCTTTGTATAGGTGCTGGCCCGTCTGAGAACCAGAACTTCCTCTCTCTTTCTCTCTAGAATTCTCCGTAACCCTCTAGTCGTTGCTAAAGCATTCTCTGTAGGCCACAAAGGAAACAAACATAAAATCGTGAGGTAATAGTATACATCATGACGTAATACGCACACACGAGATCTACATCATTCTGCACGAAATGCATAGAAAGTATCTCATAGACGTTCGATGACGCAATATCTCCATGGACCAGCGTATGCGCACACACCTGCATAGGCTCAGTGTAAACGATCTGTATAATCCTTCATACACACACGTGTACCCAACAGAATAATATATTTAACCATGATTCGTTACAACATCCATATTGTCTGCATGTTGATTTTGAGACTGCGTTTGTTAAGCAGCATTTGTGAATGTTTTATTATTGTGTTGTTGGTTTCCTTAATTTTACTCTGATAGGAAATTGGTTCCTGTCGGTCATTCATGCTACCTGTCTATCTGTCTCACCTACTACCAGTCCATCGGCCATTCTGTCAATCGTTTGCCTACTGTCCTTGTTATATCAACTCAGAAGGTGGCTTTAGTGAAAACTGTAAGTCATAAATTGGCAAAATAAGTGGATGACAGACTTTGTTATAGAACAGAGTATGCAAGAAAGACAAAAAGAGAGATGCCAAGAGAGAGAGAGAGAGAGAGAGAGAGAGAGAGAGAGAGAAAGATAAGAGAATGTTGAGAACAACGACAAATACGACGTAGTGCGCCAGAGAGGCGAGAGCTCAAGGAAAGAGAAAAAATATAGATAGATAGATAGAGAGAGAGAGAGAGAGAGAGGAGGAGGAAGAGGAGGGCTTGAGGGGGTGGGGGTGAAAGAGAAAGACGGAGAGGACGCGATGATGATGCTGACAGAGAAACTGACCTACAGAAAGGAAGCAGATTTGGGCCATCAAAAAAAATGGGAGCGTCATGTAGGTGACTTTTTACTATTCAAAGCTTTTCCCTCGCATTCAACATGTTCAAATTAAAAAAAAAAAAAAGCTCGAACGGTTGCCAAAACAACGTGGTCATCTTGGATTTTGATACTCTGAAAGGTCTGGCTTTAAAATCTATCTCCCACCCCAAGGAGCAATGAAACTTAATGAAACCTGGTTGACGTATTGTTTGGCCTATTTTCTAAAGGTATTTTTATTGCGGAAAGTTTTGAAAAAGCCATGGACAAAAATTCACATTCCGTCCTTTTTTTTTTTTTTTTGTAGCAAAACCTATTTTTCTGTCAACCTTACAAAACAAACTGGGATACGCATAAGAATGTTTTTCATTCTTATTGTAAGACGGCTGATTGTAAAATGTGGTTAGAACCAGGCTAAAAAGTAAAATATAGATGGCAAATTAGTGACAAAATTCGGGTTTTGAGAGAACGTGTTAAAAAACTGGACAGGTGGATGGGAGAAAAGAGAGAAAGAGATAAAGGAAAAAGAAAATAACAGGTAACAGCGAGCATGATTTAAAAAAAAAAAAGGGGGGGGGGGGGAAGAAAGTCAAGCAAATAGAACTGAGAGAAAAAATGTCAAAAACAAACAAGGACACGTGCACGCACAGAAACGCATACCATAAATACAGATACACACAATAACATGGTAAGATATCTTTACACGTCTAGAAAAAGAGAAGAAAGAATGAGAGAGCGGAAGAGAAAACAGGAGCAAGGATAGAGAGAAGATGGCAAGGATGGCATTCCATGGGCGATATCCCACCGAAGGCGGGCTTCGATCGCCTTGAGGTGGGAGCAAAGAATCTACTTGAAAAACCCCTTCGTATTCTGTGTTAGATGAATTGTTTTGCTCTGCACATTACGGTGTAGAGACACTAGACCACCTCACTGAGTGCCACAAGAGGAGAAATTTCGAAATAATCCAGTGATTCATATAGCGCAACACGATATAATAACTTTGTTTATCGCATTATCTCTTCAACACGCAAAAGATGATGACTCTGACGTCACGTTAAACACAGCAGTCATTATCTCCATCTTCTTGATGTTGTGCACAACTCGCCCGCGGACCAGACAGGCATTAAGTCATTATCGTCATCAAGTTAAGGACGGTTTCTGAGGTCGGGGAATCAACGTACAATCGCCCCGTGTGGGAATCTGATCCGGTAAAGGTTTCAGTCACCAAGGAAACTGTATCATGATTTATACACTCACGCGTTCATCCAGTCAGTAAATACGGCATCTAGCCAAGTCTCTTCACTCAGGGAATCAGTAACAGATTCAGCACATTTTGAAATTAGGTAACCATTGTAATATTACGGGAGAGGGAACGGGCCAAACTGGAGCTAAAAAGTGAGTCTCGAGAGCCCCTTTCTTCAGCGCTGGATAATTACTGCGCCCCTGTCTAAAAAGAAGAAGAAGAAGGAGAAGGAGAAAAAGAAGATGAAGAAGAGAAAGATGGAGGAGAAGAAGATGATGATGATGATGGTGATGATATGCCCTGACGAAGAGTCAAGCTGACTCGAAAATTTGGCTGATTTGACCATCACTATCAAGTTCTTTATAGATTTCTGTGTTATTTGTTTTTCTTGAATTGTTTTATTAGTTGCCGGTCTGACAGTTTTATTATATTTTTATAAAATGATGACATTGGTGATAGTAGTGATGGTAGTGGTCGATATGCGATTGATAAATGGCTTACCCTGGGAGTGCACTGCCCTGTCAAGAAGAGATAGTGAATCAATAAATAAAGTGAATCAATCAGACAGTCATTTCATCACACCTTAAATCAGTTATTCGGTCAGTCAATCCGTGAGCCACCGTACCCAAACAGCCAAGAGTCAGTCAATCACTCACAGAATATGACAGATATCAGTTAGTGGGACGAACTGACCTTTGTGTCGTTGTTCACTATCAGATCTGATTTCAGTGACCGCATGGCCAAGTCTACAAGCAACGGCGAGATTCAGTATTAGTCCATTTAAACTGGATCATCGAAAAGCAGGATTCTAGTACTCTTATTCGAGTTAAATTAATGAAGAACAATTAAAGCTATTCAGTTGTAAATTAATACAGTGACAAGAAGAATAGAGTCATTTTCATTCAATGCCAGTGCTGTAGATAGACCAAATCTATTTTAGTATTGATAAACATATGAATTTCTATGAAAGAGATATAAAACAAATTCCCAGAGCTATTAAGAAAAAAAAAAAAAAAGAGGCCTGGACATTAATTTAATAACTAAAACTGAGTCCTGTAACCTTTGGTATAATTATGTGCAGAATTGAAATTTAAAAAGAAAAGAAGGTGTAATTTCGATCAGCTCTACTTTAATTGTGTATGCAAAGATATCACTAATTTAGAGATTTATAACACCCGGCCCCACCCCCCTTTTTAACCCCCCCCCCCAGTTTTTTTTCTTCATTGTTGAACAAACACGCCGTTTGCTACCATCACGTGATAAGTGGAAGTGTAGAAAAGCCAATGCCTTTTTTAAACGTACTCACTTACCAGAAGTTTGAGCCCAGACGATATAGCCCATACACAGAGAGCAAATCAAAAGACGCCACATACTGTGAATTAATTTTCGTCTGAAAAAGAAAAAGTAAGCAGTTCTTCTTTTCTGGTGTGACTACAGCAATAACAACGGACAATGATCTAATGTACACGAATTTTTAGTCTCTGATGTCCAAGGAATGAGCTGAACCTACCAATGGACCCTCTGGATCCCAGAAAATCCTATTCAGGAAGGGTATATAATATAAGGCTGTCATTATTATACTTCCCTGCTGCGCTAATTAAAATTTCTCTCAAGAATTTAAAGACATTTAAGAGAAGCATTTTACCGGAAGGAGACTAGTACAAGTGATAGAAAAAATCATTCTCTTGTTTCTTTGGAGAGATGATATATATTTCGCAGACAGTCAAAATGAGATTTATGTCGATTTTTTCATCATATGGAGTTTTTTTTTTTTTTTTTGTATCATGTGAATGATTATTTCATACCCTTTGAGATAGTGAAAAACGTTTTATTGCAGTTTAAAGAATCAAGCTGGGACCCTCCAGCAATGGCTGAAATTCCCAGAAAATCGAGTTTTAATCAACAGTCTAAAGCATAAATCTACATACTTTCCTCCCGTTAAAACCAGATTTCTATGAGGAAATATCTGGCCCCACAGAAATTCGTTTTTGCAACTTTTGCACGAATTCGTGCACTGCGCGATTTTTCCAAGTTTCTGCAACTTCTTGCAACTTATATCAATTTTTACAACTTTTACGCGAATTCTACCAAAATAGGAGAAAATAATAATACAATAAATTTTAAGAAAATATATGGATGATAGATCTATATATATATATACATATTTTGTTTTCATCATTTCGCTTCACAATACCGACATTCGATCAAGGATCAAGGCCTAGGGATGATTGTGGTTGTAGGCCTATTTGGCAGGGCTACATTCTTCAACTTTCGAAGACCAAACTGAGGCTTAACCGCTCTCGTCAGGCCGAGCGATCTAGATCTAAATTCTAGAATTGAGTTTAGTGCGAAGGCCAAGCAAGCTGAACTAGTACTAGTCAAATCCAAATCAAGGGTGGATATCGAAATAATAATTTGGAGTCCCCCAGTCGATCGTCCCGTTTCGAAATATCTACACTGCAGATCTAGTCTATATCTAGTTCTTGATTATCGCGAAAAACAACAGTAGCGTCGACTTTCGGATTTGGGATTCAAGTTATCAGTAAATCTCGTCTTTTTCTCCTGCCATGTGTATTGACTTATTATGACTTCAATTTTTAAACGCTACCATTAATATATGCAGTTGTTGAGATGGTTAAAAATTTTGCCCCTCATTCTCTCTCTGTGTTATGGATTGTCCCAACAAAAATATTGAAATAAAAGGGATAACAATGAAGAGCAATTCTACTCCTGAGATCTAGATCTAGATCTTCTTTTTGGTACTTCATTTCTTTTTTTTTTTTTTTTTCTTTTTTTTTTGTGAATTTTATAATGTTAGCCTATTAAATATTCTAGATTAAAGTTATAAATCTTCATGTAGATGTCCCTATTCTAACAATAATTATCCACAAGTAATCAATACTTTCTATGGTAATTTTCTGGCTTTTCAGGTGACCTTTTTTTTTTTTTAATCTGGAATACATTGTTCAACATACTGCGAAGTGTGAACATAAAATTAATTCTTGGGATAAGTTGCAAAATAAGATTCAGAAGTTCTCTACCAAGTTATCGCAATATGTATGCCTTTGATACAGCTTTTACGACAATTTACAGTATGAGATCAATAATGCAGGTTTGCGATAACCTGCATAATATGAGCTTTACATTAATTATTGCAGCTTGTACAACAATAAGGTACAACTTATTACAAAGCTATAGCAGTTTAGGAAAACATTTGAAATTTCAGCTTTTCGACAATTTGCGAAATATGAGAATTGAAGTATCCTTTCCGACAAGTTGAAAATAAAAGATCAGATACAGCTGCACCAAAAGGTTCGAAAAGCTGTGAAATGTGAAACTTAGTCCGGCTTTTCCGACAAGTTGTAAAACAAACTAAAAAGGATACCAATGAAGAGCAAGTGTACTCCTGAGATCTTGATCTACTTTGCCAATGGTCCTTTTCTTTCTTTTCTTTTTTTTTTTTTTTTCTTCTTTTTGGTGTGAATTGTATATTGTTAGCCTATTTGATTTTCTAGATTAAGTTATATATCTTCATGTAGATCTCCTTACACTAACAATAATTATCCTCAAGTAATCATTACTTTCACAGGTAATTTTCTGGTTATCCAATTTTTTTTTTTTTTTTAGATCTGGAATACATTGTTGATCATACTGCAAATTGTGAACATAAAATTAATTCTTCGGATAAGTTGTAAAAAAAGATTCAGAAGTTCTCTGCCAAGTTATCGCAATATGTATCCCTTTGATACAGCTTTTACGACAAGTTACAGTATGAGAACAATAATGCAGGTTTGCGATAAGCTGCAAAATGTGAGCTTTACTTTAATTAATGCAGCTTGTACAACAATAAGGTACAACTTATTACAAAGTTATAGCAGGTTTGCAAAACATTTTAAATTTCAGCTTTTAGACAACCTGCGAAATATGAGAATTGAAGCATTATTTCCGACAAGTTGTAAAATAAAAGCTCCGATACAGCTGCAACAGAACGTTCGAAATGCTGTGAAATGTGAAACTTAGTCCAGCTTTTCCGACATGTTGTAAAACAAACTAAAAAGGATAAAAATGAAGACCAAGCCTACTGCTGAGTTCCAGATCTACTTTGCCAATGGCCCTTTTCTTTCTTTACTCTTTTTTTCTTTTTGTTGTGAATTTTATAATGTCAGACTATTATATATTCTAGATTAAAGTTATAAATCCTCATGTAAATCTATTTACGCTAAAAATAATTATCCTCAAGTAATCAAACCTTACTAATGCAATTTTCTGGCTATCCAAGTGTCCTTTGTTTTTTATTATTTTTTTTTTTTAGATTTGAAATACATTGTTTAACATACTGCGAACTGTGAACATAAATTTCATTTTTCGGATAAGTTACAAAATAAGATTCAGAAGATCTCTGTCAAGTTATCGCAATATGCATACCTTTGATACAGCTTTTACGACAAGTTACAGTTTGAGAACAATAATGCAGGATTACGATAAGCTGCAAAATATGAGCTTTACTTTAATTAATGCAGCTAGTACAACAATAAGGTACAACCTATTACAAAGTTATAGCAGTTTCGCAAAACGTTTTAAAGTTCAGCTTTTGGACAACCTGCGAAATATGAGAATTGAAGCATCCTTTCCGACAAGTTGCAAAATAAAAGCTCCGATACAGCTGCACCAAAAGGTTCGAAAAGCTGTGAAATGTGAAACTTAGTCCAGCTTTTTCGACAAGTTGTAAAACAATAAATTAAAATGTATATCAATGAAGAGCAAGTCTACTCCTGAGATTTAGATCTACTTTGCCATTCTTTCTTTCTTTCCTTTTTGTTTTTCTTTTTGTTCGCGAATTTTATAATGTTAGCCTATTAATAGAAAGTTATTAATCTACATGTGGATCTACTTACACTGACAATAATTATCCTCAAGTAATCAAAACTTTCTAATGCAATCTTCTGGCTATCCAGGTGTCCTTTTTTTTAGATCTGAAATATATCGTTCATCATACCAGTACTGCAAATTTTGACCATACATTTAATTCTTCGGGTAAGTTGCAAAACAAGATTCAGAAGTTCTTTACCAAATTATCACAATATGTATGCCTTCTTTGATACAGCTTTTACGACAAGCTATAGTATGAGAACAAAAATGCAGGTTTGCGATAAGCTGCAAAATAATAAATGAACTTTACTTTAATTGATGCAGCTTCTGCAACAACAAGTTATAGCTTATTAAAAATTATAGCAGTTTCGCAAAACATTTTAAACTTCAGCTTTCAGGCACCCCGCGAAACGTGAGAATTGAAGCAGCCTTTCCGACAAGAATCAAAATAAAAGCCCCAATACATCTGCACCAAAAGGTTCGAAAAGTGCGAAATGCGAACATAAGTTCAGTTTTTCCGACAAGTTGTAAAATAAGAGCTTTAATTAATGCAGGTTTTTTTTTCAATAGAGCAGAAAATGCAATGAATTGAAAAGTAATGCACGTTTACTGACGAGTGACAAAAACATTAGATCTATGCACTGATGCATTAAAAAAAAAAAATAAATAAATAAACATTTTAAAAACTTTTTTTTCCCGCCCAGGGTTAAAAATGCATGCCATCTTGTGATATCAAATCATTCATACAGAATTTAGCGCGCATTCTCATTCATAATGAGAGCGTTATTATAGTTATCACGGCTGACTTGTCCCCTAATTCCATTTGTACCAATATGTTTTTCCATTCAAATAAATGATATATACATTTAGTAAAAATGTACTTTTTTTTTTTTTTTTCAAAGATCTACATAATCACACATCGACACTCAAATTTATTAATGCTGGACACATGCACACCGTGACAAAATGTCCCCTTTATAGTGATTGCGGTCTTCATACATGTGAATTTAAGTCTATGTTATCTGGCAAGTTTTGCAACTTTTAGCGCAACTTTTGGGGTTTTTTTTTTTTTTTTGCAACTTTCTAGCGCAGCTTTTGCAGATTTCCAGCACAACTTTTGACCACTTTTTTCACAACTTTCTGGGGGGCCAGACATGATCGCTACAGAAGCCATGAAGACCATCCCGGGTCACCCTGAAACGTCCTGCTAAAGGGGCTCTGGTGAAGCTACGAAGGACCTAGCAAGCCGGTGGTGGATAACCTATTGCTCAAGAAGCAAATGGACAGATCAAGACGGAAAACGGACAGAAAAGGAAAAGGACAACGAGTACTTGGAATGTGTGTGCAATCAAACACATAGAGCCAGAGATCATTGACTTCATGAGGAGATGTAGAATATCGGCGATGGGAATCTCAGACTGCAGACGGAAAGGAACTGGAATCAAACAGATCCATGAGGACTTTGTCCTGATTTAGATTGGTATGGATGTGACAACAAGGGCAACGCATGGCGTGGGTTTTATCTTGCATCTTTGTGCAGCAAAGAATGTGCTGCAAACAGATTTTATCTCGGAAAGGATGATCAATATCCAAGTAAAAAGAAAACAGATGGTCTTAAACTTCATCCAAGCTTGGGCACCTTGCAATGACTCTTACAGCAAAGAAGAAAACCAGGAATTCTATGAGAAGATAGGAGACACCACACTTATACTTATTGTTATAGGAGATTTTAATGGAAGAGTGCGCAAGAGAGAATACCTTGGGACCAGCTTCTTGGCCCACACAGTGACTAACACAGAGTGCAATTACAACTTGGAACATCTTCTGAACTGTGTGCAGAATACGGGCTGTGGATCATAAATACTTTTTACCAACTCAGGCACAGTCAGAAACAAACTTAATACGGATGGAATGATCTGAATGTGTCATCACAGATAGATTTCATACTGACACGAATAGAAGAACGGAGCAGAGTCACAGATGCGAGATCCATCCCATACGCAGCTTTGGACACTGACCACCGTCCTGTGATATTATGCATGAAGCGGCGAAAGGAAGGAATACGGGGAAAAGAGAGGAAAGCACCGGACAGACATATCAACAAGAAAACTCCAGAAGGAAGAAGTACGACAGGAGGAGGAGACAGGAGCCACAAATAAGCTGAAAGGTGTAGACAGCACACGTATGACAGTAGAAGACTATAAATACTGTATATATCAATCTCTTTATTCTTCAAAAGGCATACAATATTATAATATTGAAACAATTGAGATAAAGATTGAAATATCCACACCAGGATCTTGTCAATAATGGCTCCCCTCGTGGTTATCCTGTTTCCGATAATGCTGGATGTCTCGTTATATCTCGCCTAAACTTACTATCTTCGGTTTGGCAATGCCCACAATCTGGTCAACTGTAATACAACAACAGATCATAGATAAGTATGTGATATTATATAATTGTAATATTGTATAAAGTTATTTCTCTACACCCACACATATTCCAATTATTAACAGTGTGTCTATATGGTACCACGTGGGCCGACAGCAGACTCACGCTCGCCTGCGCAGGTCCAAATGGCCGTCTGAAAATGGCGACGTCAACCTCGTGGGCCAACTCACCTAACCTCGATAGGGTTCCACGTGTACTGATGATCAAACGTCGGCCTCCCTGCTAACCAGCATGGAACCCAGAGCTTCCGCCCAAGGTAGCCGCGTCAGCCACGTGTACCAACTCGCCTATTTCCGATTATCACACACAATCCTACACAATCCTAACACAATTTAAATATAATTTATTTTATCACACAAAACGAGCTCAATAAACTTAAATAGACACCATCCCTGGGGACAAACCCCTAGGATAATAGATATTCCGTCGTCCTAGCTATCAACTGTAAATCGCTGGCTTGGGGCAACACTGCGACAAACGCAATTTGGCTGAAATTCGGGTTTTTGGCTAATATCGATACCAATTTACTTGCGCATATTGTGTCAAAATATGAGCTCTCTACGATGATTAGTATCGAAGTTGCAAAAGTGCGACTCCATTATTTTGCTTTCAAATTCGGAACAAAACTTCTACACGGGCCCTTGACGTTTTGTTGCACAGATTTAGAATTAGTGAAACGCGTCACAGGCACATGTCGCAGTGTTGCTCCAAGATTTCTTTTTCTTTGACAATACG
>JBCAUA010263082.1:0-20097 GCA_038406235.1 Peronia verruculata | reverse complement strand
GGGTAAATATATCGATTTAGGTAGGTTTAGGAGAAAAATCATATAAAATACATCATTTGACCTATTGCCAAAATTTGTTCCGCTTATTACTTCTAAATGAATATTGTACTTGTTGTTATATAATTTTGTGTGCTGTGCAATGTTATGTTTAGGATTTCTTTGGTGAAAAGTAAAGAAAAAAGAAACAATTACCTAGACTAGATCTAGGCTAGATCTAGATCTAAATCTTGGCCCATTTCACTGTCACAAGATCTAGAATCGAGAGTTACACTCAGAACGAATCAGTATCCTCTTCATTATCAGAATCAACCATAAACTGCACTACTTTGGTGTATTAGAAGCATTTTGATGTGTTGATGATTCCAAACAAAAATATAAAAAGTTGTCCTAATACTTCAAAAACACTTTACAAACTGCACTTAGAATTCCCGCAAATAAGCTCAAAGTAGGCCACAAAGACTGCGTAACATTTCTGGAGTGATTTCCCCATATACCATGTGATTTTTATTAGAAATAAAGCCAGCTTTTGTTTCCCAACCACCACTTGGATATTTTGCAAGAATTCTCATCGGTAGCATACAGGTGGAAACTGACCTTGTGAGAATTCTCATCAGCAGCAGTGAATGAGTTAACGTGTGCGTCCTCATTTTGTGTCATAGCAGAGATAACCACACATCAAATGTGAGGCATTAACAATCGAACTTTAGCCCACTTCTATGTTGAAAAAAAAATATGTTTTAACATAGCATAACCTTAACCCTTTCAGCTGCTCTCTATTTATTCCATATAATGCCTTATTTGTATTCTCCCCTGAAAACGGACTGCCATTTCTAAGGTGACTGAGGGGGGGGGAGACAAAATTTTAGTGAATTTTGAAAAAAAAAAAATAAATAAGAAATACATGCCATAATCTCCATATGTTAGTAATCATGCAAATAATTACCCATGGGACCATGCAACAACTTCAAACACCAAAACCAAAAGGAAATGTTAGTTTTGCAACACAGAAATACAACAAATAACTGTAAAAATGGTGTTATTCCAAAACAATCTAAAGCCGAAATTTCGACGTCTGAATGAAAAAAAAATTCAACTTGCACCCACCATTTAACATGTCTATGGCTGTGCTTGTGCTGGGTCTTGGGTCATCTCTGGTGTCTAGCCGGGTCCTTCTGGCTCTTGGGTTGGCTCTGACGATGGGTGCAGCTTGGGGGGGGGGGGGGGGGGTGTAGCAGGGTCGGGTGTTTCAGGCATGTCAGGTGGGGTTTCCCTCTCCCCTGGGAGAAGTCGAATGTATTCAACACGAGAATGGTATTTGGCCCAGCATGTTGACTGTTTTTCTATACACAGGTAAGCTTTACATCCATCACATTTGAAAGCTGTTTTTGTTCTCTTCAAGTCATGTTTTTCCTGAAATTTGTGGAGTCCATCACGACAGGAGTGTGCAAATTGTTTCTGTCCAGCCTATGATGTTTTTCCACTCTGTTTGTTGTTGTTTCACATCTTGTGTGTTCTCCTGCCAAGCCATGCATGTTGTCCATACGAAACTCTAGATGCCCATATGACTTGGCATCGGAGGGCTTGTTGTTGTCCTCAATCATCAAAACGTATGCATTGTGAATGGACCACTCAAAAAACTTGACAAAAACTCTGACTGGCCACCTGTATTGCTTTGTTTTTTTTTGTTCACAATTGTTTGGGAGTCTGTTTTGTCTACAGCATTCATGTATTTCTTGTAATCTGCAATGAGTGTGGGGGCTGGAACTTCCTGTCGATGACCCTTGGTATCCTTCCTCGTAATGACAGTTTCCTCAGGGTCATGGAAGTTTGACACAAAGTAGTTGACATTGTTATCATTCCACCTTACAGCAAACAGCTCATGGCATGACAGCCAATCCCACTTTCCTTTGGCATATTTCTTCTTTTTGATCAGTTGTTTTGGAAAGCCCTTACGATTAGTCATCACAGTTGCCATTGCACGAACACCATTTTTTGCCAAATACTGTAACAACTTTGGAGATGTGTAACCTCTGTCAGTTGTCAGAATGTGACCCTCGTTATCCAAGCCAGTTAGTAGTGTGGACACAATGAATCCCCATTTGCCTAAAGGTTCCATGCCACGTGGAAGAGTGATTTTGCGTGTGTAGAACCGAAACCTGTACAGATATGCAGTTTCCCAGTCCGATAGTAGATCCACTTTGAAGCCCCATTTGATCGGTTTCTGACAAAAGTATTGCTTCATTTTCACTCTCCCCTTGAATGGTATCATTCACCCATCAACAGTAATATGTTCAACAAGAGCAAATTCACTTTCAAACAACGGTTGGAAATGCTCAAGCAAGCCTCGGATGTAACGACAGCTGTCACGCTCAGTATTAATAACCTCGGTGGGACTGAAGTGTAAAAAGCACATAGACAGGTATCTTCTATAGCTAATACTAACATCCCATACTCCAGGTGTGTCGGTAAGGCATTGCTTAGCAGTCTTTGCCACAGCATTATTCCCCTGGCTGGACACAACACAGAGTTCGTCATAATGAAAATGGTAACCGTCTCCTTCATCTCGGCAACAGTGGGTGTCCTCCACAACATACCATGTATCTTTCCCCCTGTCCCCAATCTTGCCCTTGCATACTTATCAGTTTAAGTTGCTAGTTGTTGGAAGAAGTCATCAGTGAAAAATTTACTGAAGTAATCAAATTGTGTAGCACCTGTACGGAAAGGGGCTTTAGATCTAGAAGGGGGTTTCGTAAAAGTGGGTGTGGCATCATGAACTGGTATTGTTTTGGTCCAATTATCCAGCTCTAGTAAGTGTATTTCATCCCTAGCATCACCCGTTTCATCAATGATACCACCATCTAGGTCTATAGTATCACTATCATCGCTAGATCCATCATTGGAGGCACTAGCAACATGAAATGAGTCCCAAGAATCAACAAGGTCCGCGTCAGAATCAGCTGATTCCATTGTTGTTGTCAGATATTGACAAAAAATGCAGAAAATCGGCTCTGACAATCAAAATCAAGGCGCCATCAGCCTTCTACTGCATAAAATATCAAGAGTGACTTCCCCTGAGACTTCGATTAAAAAAAAAAAAATGGTGGTTATTCCGTGCATTAGAACCGTATACGGAGATATGGAAAGTGCTATACACCCGACGGCCGGTATAGCCTACCGGCCAAATCACAAAAATGGCAAATTTGGTGGTGGCCAGTATACCGGCCAAAGCAGCTGAAAGGGTTAACTTGGTTCTTACAGATAGTCAACATATAAACTAATATCACATTACTTATTGCTCCCCTGCCTCTCTTCTTCTCCCAAAGTCTCAGCCAAGTCTCAATACAATCATGCTCTGTTCTCTCCGTGCAGCTGTTCAGTCACCTCCAACATTGTCAACCATATTGTCTTTATCTTGTGGAACGTCTGCAACAATTTCTGTCTGACTGAGAAACACTTCAGCAATTTCTTTCCCTGCCTCTTGTCTTCGGTAATCTGCTTTGATGATTGCTGAAAAAAATAAAAAGGAAAAGTATATACTTCTAATGCATCAATTTAAAGTTGCTGTGCCTAGATACTGTGTTAAACCAGAAAATAAATAATATTTTCATCTTTGCCCTTTATAACCAAATGTTCAACTTCTTATATTTGAGAAAAAAAAAAAAAAACCTTCCTGAATAAAGATATCCCAGAGACAGTTAACAAAATGAGTAAGAATTATGAAAAAAAAAAACAAAAAACCCAGGATTATATATAAATCCATTTTCTCATCTGAGGCTCAAGCAGTTACTAAATATGGCATTAACAGTTCTGTTCACTTGCCATCCACACAGGTATTTTTTTAAACAGGCAAACCATTCCATCTCTGGCTACAGATATTTAATCCTTTAGTTCTCCAACACTCCTATGTCACTGAATCAATTTGACCAAAGTTATGCATCTCAGGCAAAGTCTGAACATTTTTCAGAATATACTGTCTTCTTTTAGTGAAGAGTGAATATCTAAAATTCATATGTTCATTTTAAAATGATACCTTTCACCAACTGTATTATGTACAAAATGCTTTTGCATGCCATCATATAGGACAGAGAGCTTCAAAAGATATACATTTTTTAAAATTGATTAACTTATATGAAAAGAGAGATAGATTCTAACATAAAATGGTAAAATTTTATTATTTTAAGGAAATAATTCTGTATATATATAGATCTATATATTCATATGTTACCATCCAAGAATAAAATTGTATTAACTATATCAACTTTATGTTGTAGTTTGGATAGATTAATTGTGGGGTGCACAGTTTGTCAACTTTTGATGCTTTCTCAAGATGGAGACCCCAAGGGGAGAGTATTATAGATCTTACCTGTTAATATTCCACCAAGGAAGAGACAGACACAGACTGTGATTAGAGAGCTCAGGATACTGACAGACTCCATCATGGCCCGCATGCCAAGTGTGAAAATAATTCCAAAAAACTGTGAGACACAAACAATGACCAATTAAATCTAGATCTATTTTCATGAAAACTGTGAGCTGCTATGAGCAACTCGAACTTCTAAATTGTGGTAAATCGCTGTGAAACTGAAATGAAACTGACTCTGAGAGCTATTTTCTATCTACGGTGTGATGATCATTTGCACTTAATCAGTCTTGTTATCCTCCCCCTCCCCTCCTCAATACTCCATCCTCCATACCCTTTCTATCTTCTCTCTCCGTAACTGAAATGAAGTCTTGAAAATAAGATTTATATCATTGTACTTGATATTTGCCTGTGCTAAGCAGCTGAGGGAAAGTCCAGTGTCTCATATCTATTGTGTTTGCAGGGAGTTACAAGACAAGTGAAATTCATGATTTAAATTGAGGCAAAGAAAAATGTGCAATTCATAGATCTTTGAGTTAATTATCTTGTTCTTATTCCACAGTATTATGCCATATAATAGGGAAAAAAAACAAGATGAAATAGCTGTAAAATAAAAGAGATTGATCAACAGATGAATAATAATGGAGTAAGACATAATCGTAGAATGATGGCACAGTATGAGAGATATAAGTATAAGCAGAAATATGGGTAGTGTATAAGTAAAAATGAATAACAAAAAAGTAAAAAATGAGCCATGGAAGATTGAAAGTGAAGAAAACTTAGGGTAATGATGAAGTAATACAAGGTTTTTTATGGAATAACTTTGCAGTAATAAAGAAATAATGATGGAGTGACATCGGTTTAACAATGCAGTAAAATTATAGTGATAATGAAGTATTACAGATACATTACTTGGGACAGAAAATGGGCATGGTAATCACAAGTAATAATGGAGTGGGGTGGCTGCTGACTGATGGTAGAGTATCCGTGAGAAAACAGGTAGGCATCAGTTCAAGAATAGTGGAATAAGTGAGAAATGTTGTGACCAACCTGAGCACTGGCATTCAACAAGCCTGACTGTGTCCCCTCAGACTCTGGGAATGTCAGCTCAGCACCAAACTCAAAGCCTACAGGCAGGTAGCCTGTCATGAAAAACCTGGAGCAGATCACATCAGATGTGATTTGATCAGCTTACCTTTTACATGGCTAAAATAGCCCTCATCTAATACAGGTACAAAAAAGTAGGATCCGAGAAGTTGCTTTGATTACTATGACAGCCATTGATTAATGTAAAAAGAAAAGTGAATGCAATAAACCTAGCATAGGTCTCCAGAAAATTATATTATTAACACAAAGCTAATGAAGGAGGAAAGATCTAGAAGGCATACCCACTGATAGCCTTTATGAAATAAATACAGTGTTCAGGAACTGTTATGAGATTCTGTTACAAAAAAAAAAAAAAAATCATACAGTGATATGCAACAAAACAATTTCCTTCAGGTTCCCTTCATGGACTAGAGACCCTCAGACTTAGGAATGTTCATTATTAGTCTGATCATTTTAATGATGTAGAACACTAACCCAAGAGATCCTGCAGTCACAAAAACAATCCATATATGATTGAGGTCCATGGTGAATGTAAAAGCCAACATGCCAGCCAGTGATAGGAAGTAAATGGCTGTCGTTGTGCCCCTGTAAATAACAATACACAATCATAATGAGATATATATAATATACTGACATTTATCTATATTCATATAATTGTGAGTGGAGTAATAAAAGTGAAGCTTGAATGAGTGCACTTTGCTGAAAGCACCCTATGATTTTGGGGCTTCTAGCATAGCAAAGAGTGATGCAATTATTCACAGGATGGATCCTGTTTACTTTGGAGTTAACTTCATTTTTTATCTATGACATCTTTTTCCCATTAAATTGTCAGAATATGTTTGGCAGAAAAAACACATTCATCACATTACACTGCATAAAATACCACATGTTTTTCACTCAAACACCTTAGGACAAAATTTAACTTGAAGAGGCAAGAGAGAACTTGTTCACTTTATATATACAACAAGCGTATTGTAATGTACATGCATATAAAAGAAAGTTGCACTGCTCAGCATTTACATTTGCATACTCTGCCTCATTCCTGTTATCTAGATGGAGCCATCTGTTTCATTCTGCAGAGGAAGACATCTGTATGTAGGTTAATTTGAAATACATGTAGATCTATAGATCTATGTTTTCCATCTGACTGGAGTTAATTAATGCCTGAATTAAAACTACAGTTTCCTTTTTTTTTTTTTTTTTGTTTGAATAGATGAACATGAAATTCTGAATGAGTCAGCAAAAAGACTAAAGCTTCATATTTTGAGGTGCTGGTGCAGCTGATGCAATGTCAACCTTTAAGGCAATTCTTTAAAAAAAAAAAAAAAACCTCCAACAACTGGGGCACACTTTCTTTCCCCTCTCTTTCCCCTTCTACTCCCTCAAACAAAGAAAAGCTATGAAACAGCTCTCTGCTCTCTTCCTCTCTTTTCTTCCTCTTTCTCTTTCTCTATATGTGTATATGAGGATTCTTCATACGAATGCAGCCACTTTCTAGCTATTCCAAAAATTTATTTTTTTTTCAGGCTCCGGCTATTCCAAAATAATATGTTTCTGTTTGTCTTTCACCAAAATCTCTTAACTCTAGGGAGGTCAGTGTTGATGGACATGGACTTACTTGAAAGTCTTGGTCCTGTCCAGCCATATCCCTGCCACCACAGAGCCCAGGACTCCTAGCAGGACAATGGTCAAACCTATTCTGCCTGCATTTTCTCCTTGACCCTGGGGTGGAAAACAGTATAACATTGCATATCATCATAGAATATTATTATTGCAGAGTATTCCTATAATACATAGGCCCACAGCTCTAGTACATTATCTGTATTGTCTAGCCAAGTGGATCTGTACTATATTAAATTACAATGCCCGCCCCACTCAGGCTTCTAATATGTCATTCCATTTCTTCAGCACTGTCCTAACTCTCCAAGGGCAGAATTTCTTTCACAGTTTCATCCGAATTTTTTCCATGGGATCAGTAACAAGTAGGCTTAAAAACTAAAACAACATTCACCCCCACTTTTCTGGTGTTTTGCCTGTGGCTGACAAAGCACTGCCAGCATTGATCTGCATTTGAATTAGTTTTTGTTTGTGCTAAGAATTCATAAATTCAAAATATAAATCAGTGCCGGCAAATGGTGTTACTTTGGTTTAGGCCAACTACAGTTGTGTGCAAATTATGTCGGCTTTAGGTGTTAAAAGTCTTTGTAAAATGGTTAATCAGGTACTGGATTGAGAATGTAATCTGGATTTATTCCTTCAGTTAACCTGGATCACTTCTCAATTGCCAATCGAATGATGTACACGTAGGTTACTTAAATCATTATTGATGGCATGTCAGAACATTCTCTCTCTACCAGATTTGGGAAGCTGGAAAAAACTTTTTAGTTGTTCTATTAAAAAATAATCAAGGAATGATAATTATCTTTATTTGTTAAATGTAACACAGACATCGTTACTAGTACTAAATACTTTCACAATCAGAGTGGCCCACTTTGACTTCATGACGTGAAAAAGAAATTTTCAAGAACTGAAATTATAGCCCTATAATAAAAAGCTGCCTGTGACCAAGCATAACAATAAATCGGCATGGCCGACATGATTGCAACACCCAGATACTACACATACTTACAGGAAAATAATGGAGGACAATGGCATTTAGCAAAGTTGATATGGCGTAAAAGGAGCCTGTGTTTATACCTGCAACAAAAGAATCATTGTTAATTCTTTCTCATAAAAACCACAGTACCATGACCACAATGGCCTCATTCTGATAACCCACACATCAATATAGCACCAGCAGTATGATAAAATTGGTAATGTGCCAAAATCAGAACATCCACCAAATTTCTTTCAAAGTTAAATTAAACTAGACATTTCTAGAAACTCCTAGTCAGGCAGGTGTAAGGAAGGAAAAAGTCATCTATCATTTCAAAGTGGATTAAGACAAAATTTTGTAAAAGATTTTCTTTTCAATTACTCTCCTGTGAAAATTTGATGTCCTGACTTGTCACTGATTTTATAATGCTGTCAACAATATACAGATTAAAGAACAAAGACCTCATTTCTCATGATATGACAATGAAGTCTAATTTTATAAGTCATCACAGCCATAGTGAGCAAAATATAATTTTGCAGAACAATTGCCCTTCCTTGTTCTCATAAACATTAATTAACATCATCCCTATATGCCACCAACAGTGAAATTGTGTTCTGTCTATTGATCTTTTTGAAATGTGAGCCAGTCATATGATTGCTCTTCCCAGATTTTGACCGGGTGATCTCAAAGGCCCTTGACAAATGGAGAAAAATTAATTTGTTAAATGATGGGAAAATAACTAGGCCTAACTACAAAAAAAAAGATGATCCAGAAAAAGAGTTTTCTCTTTCTAACTGCAAAGGTCTATACAGGAAAAGCACACAAAATAAAATCTACAATAATCTAGATATCTACATATTTAAGCCAGTATAAATCTAGGTGGTGTTATCTGTGAAAATTAAAAATTTTTTTTGTTTTTGTCATGAAAAGATGAATCAGAGGTGCCTTGAAAAAACAAAATCAGAGTAGAGAGAAAAAACATGCTTCACTAAAGAAAACCTAGCAAAGTAAACAAGGATGATAACTCCATGTTCTAATTGCCTCACTGATGGCTGGTCTAATAATAAATCTTTATATTTGCTCCTCAGCTTTCAATTGTAAAACATGTGCCATACATTGCAGTTTGTTTTGTATGAAGGACATTCTGTCTGCTGGTAGATAGGTTAATCTCCCATATAGCAATGTGTAATAAATGCTAATTCAATATTTATGGGTAAGGTCTTTGGCTTAATGGTAAATCAGCACAATTATGGCTACACTGTACCAGACAGAAAGAATCACAGTGACTGTAATAAATCTCGATGTGCATAGTTTCCTAATATTTGATTCAGACTTTCAGAATAGACATTAGAATAAGCAATGGCTAAATAACACACAAACATCACCAGAGAGATTCTGTGGGGAAGTTAGGACAAGTAATCTAACATTAGTATACATTTACTGAAACAAAATTAATGATGAGTGATAGCAGTATTAATAATTCTGTAATGGACAAGACCAGACTCTCACCATAAGCTATAATAAGTAGGATGAAATTTCTGTTCTTGAACAAGCGCAGCAAAGACTGCAGATAATGTTCATGTGTAGCAGCTTCCACCGCTAACTGCTGTGCTCGACTTGGCGGATGTTTGGGTTTCTCTCTATAGACTGAGAAAATAAATGCAGAAAACGCAGCACATGAGTTTGAGATCGAGGAAGTAGCAACAGGAGTGAAGCCACAAAGATGTAAGGAGAGGAGAAGATCACAAACCTCCTGGTAATTTCAGTAACCATTTTCAAATATCATCGTCCAACATATTGGTTTTGCTGAGTAATTCATATTTAAATTACTCTTGGGGTATCAAACACTGATACTATTCCACAGAAATAACATTTCAAACAAACCAACTAAATGTCTTGTGCCCAAAACAAATGAATCAGAAGTTCCTCTGGAAGATTTGAAGTTACAGCCATTTTTATCTATTTTCTCACTGAGATACCAACATTTTTTTTTTTTTTTTATCTGTTTTCCACAAAACAAAAATGCAACCCTTCCTAGCCTGAAAAAAAAAATTAAAAAATGGCCATAACTCGGGATTGCCTGGAGTGACTTCTGACTCATTTGCCCTCGGCACAAGACACATATGGATATCACTGTCAAACATTACTGAAAAAAAAAAAAAATCTAAAACATTAGAATTTTGTTTTCAAACAAAAACATCTGCTTGAACAATGCAATCCTTCAGTGAAAACCGTTTTGGAGAAATTGTTTAATGAGGGTGACCACTCTTGTCCAAAAGGTGGGGACATATGGGCAAATCTTCCTGGCTAATCTGAGGTTTACACCAAATGGAGACAGTGTGAGCAAGCAGTTTTTGCTGTTTTGAAAAGTGCATCATAACTTAGCTATTCCTATATTTTTTTCATCCAAAAATTTTTGTCCCAGCAATTCAGCTCCACAGCTTTCATAGACATGAAGAATTTGCCATATTGCTGAAACTTCTGAGCATCTTTGTGTGAAAATTATGTCACCAAGACAGAAGTTGGTTGTCCTGCCAAAGCCAAAGATAATGGCAACTGTGTGTCAGCAGTGCGAGTGTATGTGGCTAAAAGCACACACGTGTCAAAGATAAACAGATACAGAAGTAGAGAGATAAATATGGCAGGCCACCTGAAAATATGGAGATCTCCTTCTGACAAAGCAATATATGCATGTGACATGAATATCAGGTCTCACGAAGACATTTCTCCAAGGCGCTGAGCAAGGACAGATAAGGAAAGTTAGGCAACGGGAGAGGTGAGAAAAGAACATCTGAGAGTTGATGGATTTATAACTCATGGCACCCTGAGACTAACTGTCAACACCAATAGAGATGGAGAAAACTGGTTACAGTGATGGCCAACAAGACTAAAGGTAATATAAATGTTAAAAGCATAGTTATAAATGGGAATATAATTGTTTTAAATGAGAATTCTAAAAAGCATTTGTCTCAATACCAAAAAGGTCTTTGAAGAAACAATCAAAACAGACTTCCAGTACAGAGAGAGAATGTAAAACTCTTGATCTGACAATGTGACAAATACAGAACTCACATATTATGATAAGGAAGAAGATGACTGTGGTGAGGCCAGCAGTGCTGAAAAACATAATGCTGAAATCTGTGCTGAGTTGCTCCATATCACTGGAGGCAGGAACCAGCATGGGCGGGATCAGAAAGCCAGCAGCCACGCCCACCTGGTAATCAAAGAGGATGATTGGATATTAGAAATGTCTAAATAGCTTCTAAATTGCTGCCACTCAAAATAATGAAACTAAAATTTGAGCAAGGTAAACTTGTCAAAGGAAACTATACAGAAGACTAATATTTTAACCACTGAAATTAATATTTATCAGCTGATTGCAAATATAGCAGAGATGAAACAAAAAAAGTCAATAATTTTATCACTTTATGACCGGCTTGGGATTAAACATGTAGCCTACAAAGCATATTGTCTAGCTGACAATGGAATGCTAGTAGTATTTTTACTTGTGATCATACATTTGATCAGGAGTGTTAGTATGCGGGATAAAGATTAATACAAGCATAGACAATGATACTAGTTGAAGAGATGGATAGATGGATGGATGGATGAATGGATGGATGGATGGATGGATGGATGGGATGGATGGATGGATGGATGGATGGACGGATGGATGGATGGGTGATTGACAGATGGATGGATTGACAGGCAGACAGATACATATGGTCAGATGGATGTATGGATGGATGGATGGATGCCTAGGTGGGTAGGTGGATGATAAATTCACAGACTAACTGACTATTTGCTACTTGATTCTGCTCTCAATTTAGTAGCCAAGAACTGTTTCAAGCATCACACCTGATTACCAAAGACTCCTATGGACGTGGCAGTAGAGACCTCATTGGCACCAAACCAGACAGCTGCCAACCGTGGTGGTATACCCAGCACCCACACCTGGGCTATGGCACAGATAGTCTGGGCAAACATCACCAATGGAAATCTACAGACAAAGAAAGAAATAGAATGTTGTGATACACAATAAAAGCATTGATTTAAAAAAAAAAAAAACCTCCTCTAGAGGCATCCATTGAGCAGGTTAAGGAATATAATGTCTGTACATTCTAAGAAATCTAGCAATATCTTAGAGCAAACTAATGGAAAGTCTAACTTAATATAAGCTATAAAATATCATTTATTCTATAAAATATCATCTGGTGCAACTAAACCAGATGATGAACAGGATGAATATCAGCTTGAGGCAACAGTCTCAGGCACTAGCTATGTGCAATGAATCAGATTTTTTTTGCTTTCTTTTAACCAGCCAAATGTCCCCCTATAGGGCACATGAGATAAATACAAGCATTGTTTACAAAAAAAAAAGAAGAAAAAAAAATGTTTACTTTTCTTAATATGAAACCTGCAAAAAATTATTTAAACAAAAAAATAGAATGGTAAGAAAAGCATATTTCCACCATGCAAAAATTTTCAGAAACCACTCTAGATGATGAAAGTGTTGGTTGTAAGTGCCAATAAGATGAACGAAGGGGTAAGTCCAAAGCTAATGTCCTAATGGTCAGGTGAGGCATTTGGCACTCGTTGGAGAAAATCCTATAGTGTTCAGCAAAGGACCCAAAAATGGGGAAAACCACGGAGGTCAGGTGTACAAAAAAACTACGTCCCAGTGAAAGATCTTATCCAAAGTGTTAATCCTGGACTTATTTCTTATGTATCAGATGAGAAGCTGGCACATTTAAGCCAGGCTCCCCTCGATCCAGTGATTTAGGGGGTTTGATAGGTGGGTGTGCAAAGAAGTAAGTTCTGGTTAAATACCTCACTCAAGATGTACAATGAAGTAAGTTTCATACCTCCCACTACTAGCCTGGCACACTGGAACTAGGCTCCTTTAGCACCCAGCAAGGGGTCAACGATACAAGAGATAACTGTGTAACTCAGTAAGGTGTTGGAAGAAAATAATATGTATCTCAAGCAGAATGTCATACCTGTCAGGTGAGACACTGGCACATTTCAGCCAGGCTCCCATGGCGTTCAGCAAGGACCCGATGATGCAAGAGACACGCAGACCTTTTTTGTCCAGGATCCAGGTGGATAGGAAGACCAAGGGGATGTAAGCCAACATGTAAATCATGGAGAGCCAGTCGATGGCTGTGTTGCGCTGTGAGTGGAAAGGTAAAGACGTTAGTCAGCAGGTCTTAGTGTGTACATGGCCTTGCCATCTTGTAGTATGCATACAGCCTTGTAATATATATAGTATTTTCTTTCTCAATTTTAAATGCATGCACGCCGGTTTGATCAGACGTAGTTTGAGTTAGAAAATTTGCAAGTTTGGGGAAATTTGATCTTGGCAGCAGCATCTCCGCCTACTCTTGAAACAATTTCTAACTATCGTGGATTCCTGAATGTGCACAAAATACTCAGGAGACTTCCTAAATATAATGTTCAGTCTTACTGAAGAAAATCTTTGAGCCGGATTCTCTTTCCAAAGACACCAGGGTACGATTGAACCACTGAAAAAGCAGATTAATATTATAATCTTTCCAACCATACTCTCATCTTCCAGTAAGATCAAACCCACTATCTTTCATCCAGGGGCTGACCCTCAACCACTCGACCAAGACACCACCTGCATCCGTTCTCAGTTACCCGCCTTCTCTTCTAGAGATGGAATGTCGGAAAAGTTAAATGATACTGAGTTTATAGGTAGCTGCTGGCAGTGAGGGCAAATGAAGCTCACAGCCTGAGGAGATAGGGGCAAAAAGCATGGAGTGAAGGCAGGAGGAGGGGAAGGTGAGGATGTGCACACGTGGGATGTTTTTGCCCATAGGTGTGCAAATATTTGTGAGTCTCCTGTTTGAAATTAATCAATCAAACTGTAAACATCAATGGTGTGGAGCAATCAACTGAGAATGACAAAGGCATACATAAACTGCTCCCACGTAGAGATGATGATGATGATGATTATTATTACTATTATTATTATTATTGACATGGTAAGTTTTCCGGAATATATACACGGTGTCTGATTTCAGTATTAGCTGACTGTAATCTAAAAATTTCTTCTTTACATGTTCATTTCATGTTAATTTTTGTGTAAACTGAAATCAACACATGAGATTTCCTTGTTCACAATTTTGCTTAGGTGGCTAATTCAACATGAATGAAACTGGAAAGCCAAAAACGTATTCAAAGTTTTGCTAACACGTTATGTTTCAACATTAACCTATCAAATTGGAAAACTGGTTGATGACTTGGTTTCTCTCTTTTTTTTATAAACATTTGAATCTCTTTTTGGTCTACAATGAATAAAATCTTAAGTGTCTTTATAAGAGAACATTTGATTTAACATCATCATCATCATCATCTTCAGGTCCAAGTATCCTAGACAAACGGCATGAGACAATTTGTCAGGGCAATCTTGATCAGTCTAGGTGACCCCTCCCATCAGCAGCTTGATTTACCTATTTACACATACACATTCACACAGGCACACACACTCACAGGCATACACACAGACAATCCAAATGTCATCTAATGACATTGAACTGATGTAGCATACGCCTGTTTGTTTGTTTGTTTGTTTTGCATTGCAACCAAATAAAAAACATGTAAGAGCATAGAAAAATTGATGAGTTGAAATTAATTTTATCTCAAGCCACTTTCAGCAAGGCTTCCCCCAACTGCTGACTCCTGCTCTAGACAAAGAACTGATGGTGATCATGATGAAGTCCCTAAAAGACTGATTAAAACGCATGGCGTTCTGTCTGTCAACCCTATGTTGTTTCATGCACTAGTTTACTGCTAAATTCTGTGCAAAACCTATCTGTACTCGCAGATTCTGGTAGCGGCTGGGTGTGCTCGTGAAAAATGGCAGATAAAGTTAGATAAAGCGCTGTAGCTCTCTGCGTGATGGCAATTCAAGAAGAAAAATAAAAGATTTGGGAGAGGAAATGGTTGCTAAAAAACACGCAGTAATGAGAAATTGAATTAATACACCTGAGAGAGTGACTGCTACTTTGTAAACGCTTCCTGGCTACAGAAAGAATGTACCAAGATTTGCAATTCTCAACCTGCATTTCGCCATCTGCATTATATTAAATAATATCGGAAACGTATCGTGCAATGTATGCCTCTCTTGTAACAGAATATGAGGAGATGAGTGGCCTTCTTTTGACACTTAAACATATCCCAACTCCTCAATAAATATTTATGAGTAATTTGAAACAGTGTCTACTTTCCCCAGACAATTCACTACATGTAAATGGGGCATAAATGTGGCAATCACACGGGACAAACGCTAGGGATGAACTGAAGGGGAGAAACCTCCCGGCGTAGGGGAAATAAAGGGATATCCCTAGGCGACTAACACAAAGGACCCTCCCCTACGTGTAATGGGGCAAAAGTTTACTGGATACACACAGTCCTAGATGAGCGACTTATAATTGAACATTTTCTTGCCTCATAAGTATCGGCTGGTAAACTTTCGTTGTAGAACTGACTGAGCACATCGGCGATGATGTTCATGTGGATCCACTGGAAGGCGTTGCTGAAGGAGTACAGACAGAAGAGGGTGAGCATAAGCCATCGTTTCTTGTAGACCTGCGGTTTTTCTTGGTGAGTCTGCTCGGCTTTCTCTTGGATCAGGCTTAGGCTGTTGCCTTTGTCCTGGGCCTGGCCTGATGATGCACCTTGACCTGTGGGCGGGAGGGAGAATGAGGGAGTGAGAGAAGGAGGAAGTGAAGGAAAAGAGAGTAAGTGAGGGAGGTAGGAAGTGTGTGAAGGAGGGACTGAGGGAGTGAGGAGTGATTGAATGAAGAAGGGGTGGGTGAGGTGGCAGGGAGGGAAAAAGGAAGTGAAGGAGAAAGGCAGGGAGGGAGTGAATGAGTGAGAAAGAGAGGGAGATAAAGAGAGAGTGACGGAAAAAGTGAGTGTGAATGAGTGAGTGAGTGAATGTGAGTGAATGAGTGAGTGTGAATGGGTAAGTGAGTGAGAGAGATGGTGAGTGAGTGAGTGTGTGAGTGAGTGAGTGAGTGAGTGAGTGAGTGAGTGAGTGAGTGAGTGAGTGAGTGAGTGAGTGAGTGAGTGAGTGAGTGACTGACTGACTGACTGACTGACTGACTGAGTAAGTGATGCAATCAGTCATTCCAGAAACCAAAGGGTGGCTCCTTTAGGCAGTCTGATCGTCAGATGTGATGTTTTGACTATGAAGGACAGACGAACGAAAAAACAGATGGAAAGACAGATGAAAAGATGAACAAGTGGGTGAGGACGAGAGGGCGAATGTCTGTGTGGACAAACACATTGAACAAAAAATGGGTTGATGAATGGACGAAACAGGCTGACGCACGCGTTATTTAAGGATCGATAAAATCTAAAATACGCAGGGAATGATGGATAGATCGACAAACAGTCCAACACTTGGGAGAGGGGTGGGCTGGAAGGACAAAAGCTCACAATAAAAGCTACTAAGCTTATATTTAACAAACAAACAAACAAACAAAGCATAGCAAAAACCAAAAACACTTTCTCACTCGATTTGTTTTGTTTTTGTTTTGTTTTTTCTGCATAGATCTAGATCAACAAAGTAATCAGGCCTGCCTGTCATGAATTGTGTTTTGACTTTCCAAGACAGATATCACTGTCATTGTTTTGTTTAGAAAATTGCGACTGTCATGTCCGAACCATAGTGTCAGTGAGCTGATGTTGAGCCTGTGGGCGAGCTGAGATCCTGATCTTGGATCTGCCTCGCAGGGCGAAAGAGGAAGAGAGAGAGAATGTATATTGACAGTTGGTATGGGTGGCGGGAGGAGGCAGTAGGTAGACATTGTGTGTGTGAGGGGGGGGGGGGGCAGGGGTTTAGACCAAAAGAACCGAAGTGATGTTGATGGCGAAGTGGTAACAAGGAATAACAAGAGACGCACAGAAAATAGAGAGATGATGGATAGGCAGACGAGAAAGACAGATGGATGGATGGATGAATAGACTGATCGATCGGCAGATAGACAGAAGAACAGACAGGTAGACAGACAAACAGATAGGCAGAAAAACAGACAGCCGGGCAGACAGGCAGGCAGACAAATTCAGACACTCAGACAGACACAGTTAGACAGAAAGATGCTCAGATAGACAGATAGATAGACAGACAGAGAGATGTTTGTGAAGGTATAGATACCCAAAAAAATGAGAGAAGAAAGACAGCTGAAAAGAAAAGAGGAAGAAGATGTAGCGCGTAAAGAGAAAATAGTGTGGGAAGACAGAGAGTCAAGTAATTTTGCTGAAGCTAAGAGAACAATGGGTGCGGTCATTTTATTTATCCACTATGCTGATACAGTATCGGCTGATTATCAGAGACAGAGAGATAGACAGAGAGATGGATGGACAGGCAGATAAAATTGATATATGGATGGATGACCAGACTGACCGATCTATAGATAGACAGATAGCCAAACAGAGAGACACACACACAAGCAGATCAATAGACAGGCCGGTAGGCAGGCAGGCAAACAGACAGACGGGCGTTTGTGAAGGTATAGATACCCGAAGACGGAAGAAGAAAGACAGCCGGAGAGAAAAGGGAAAGAATACGTACCGAGTAAAGACAAATTATTATTAATACTGGAGGGCGGAAAGCCAATTTGCTGGAGCTAAGAGAACAATGCGTGCGGTCATTTGCCCACTAACGACGTTACCGTATCGATTGATTCTCAAAACCAGCCATTCACCAATTCAGGCTCACAAGCCCTGCGAATACAAAGTTACTAGTGTCCAGTACGCAAGAAGGATTTCTCCATGAGACCGCAAACCCGTGTTTTTGTATGCTTTGTGTGTGAAATTGTCAGCTGGTGTACAATAGCTGATTTGTAGTATGACTTGTATATGATTGTTACCTGTGAGTTCTTGACTAGTACCAGCAGCTGCAATGGTAGTAGGTGTGGTAATTCCAGGAATAGTAGCAATAGCTGTTGTATAGTAGCAATTGTAGTAAAGTAATGGCTGTAGCAGATACAGCTATAGTGACAATAGTAATCGTAGTAGTAGTGACAGTTGCAATAATAGTAGTGGCCATAGTAACAATAACGATATTAATGATAGTGGGAATAGAATTCTAGAAGCAAACAGTACCAATGGATATAGTAGTGGAAGTAACAATAGTAAAACTAGAAGTAGCAGCAGTAGTCATAATAATTATAGTAATTGTAGTACTAATACTATCAGCAGCAGCATTAGTAGTAGTGGTAGTAGCAGTGGTTGTCACAATAATAGTAACGATAGTCAGCAGCATAAGTAGTAGAGATGTTAGCAATGGTGGCAACGTAGTGTAGCAGTAGTTACCATAGTACGTGTAATCATGGTAGCAAGAACAGAAGTACTTGTTATTTTGCTTGTTATTGTCATTGTTGTTGTTGTTATTGTCATTGTTGTTGTTGTTGTTGACGATGGTTTTCTTTCTGCTATGGTTGTTGTTATTGACTTTAATATTGACAATAGGTTTACTCTTTCTAAGTTGCTCGGCCGAGATGTCTTTCTGTAAAACTGTGGTTGCTGTTGTTATTATGTTGCTGTCTGCTTGCTCAGGAAAGGCTGTTCTCGTTTTTCTTCTCTCTCTCTCTCTCTCTTTCTGTCTTTCTCTTTTGTTTCTGCAAATGACTCAAGTGTTTCAGCGAACTAAACCACAGCTATTCTTACTGTATTCATTATCGCAGTCGTCTCTGTTTCTGCATCCCTCTTTCTCTCTCTCTCCCTCTCTCCCCCCCCCTCTCTCTTTCTCTCTCACACACACACACACACACACACACACACTCTCTCTCTCTCTTCCTGTCTCTGTCCGTCAATTTTTCTTTCTCTGACTTTTATTTTCTCCCCGATCCATTCCTCCCGTCCATGCTCCCCCTCTCTCTTTCTCTCTCTCTCTCTCTCTCTCGCGCGCGCGCAAACTCTTTATTTTTCTCTGACCCTTCCTCTCTTTGCTCTCTTTTCCGTCCTTTCTGTCTATTTGTCTGCTCGCTCTCTCCTGACCCATCTTTTATTCTGATTATGTTCTCTCTTTCCATTTTATCTTGCACTCGTCTTTCTTTCACTCCACACTTCACTTCCATCCACTCACTCTCTCTTTGCCATTCATCAATCTCCAGTAATTTCACTGACCAATTTCGGTGGACGCATTAACCCTTTCAGTACGTGTGCCTTTACCAAACAAGATGTGTGAATCTTTATGGTCGTCATCTTGTCTTTGAAATGTCTTGAATTTCCCTGAAAACGTCTGTATCAGTAGATCATTACTTCAAGAGAGAGAATTAACGGTTCTCTGTCCATATTTAGGAATAGCCTGTCGCATTTTATTGCACCGTTTGCTTAATCTCTCGTACGGAGAGGGTTAAGTCTCATCAAGCTGGACCCGGCCAAAACAATCCGGAAAACACTGTGGACGAGGGAAGAAGACAAGGGCGGGTGGTATAGGACAAAACGTGGGCTTGCAATATAAACGTGAGGACAGTTCTCAATTTGGCAAAGCCACAAATGGCAGCAGAGGACGGCGATCAATGGCGGAATTTGACGGTGGAAGTCATCGGTGAATGTTTCGACCATCACACAGTTACAGGACTGGGGGGAGGGAGAAGATGAGGGAACGCCGGAAAAAAAGGAGGAAAGGAAGGCAAAAAAGAAAGAACGGTCACAGGAGAAAAAAAGAGGAAGGAGGAAGGAAAAAAGGAAGGAAAGAAGGAAGGAAAGAAGGAAAGAAAGAAAGAAGGAAGGAAGAAAGAAGAAGAGGAGAGAACGAAGGAAAAAAGGATAAAAAGAAGGAAAGGAAATGAAAGAAAGGAACGAAAGAAGAAAAAAAAGGAAAGAGAGAAGAAAGGAAGGAAAGCAGGAAAGGAAATAAAGAAGGAATGAATGAAAGAAGGAAAGGAAAGGAAAGAAGGAAAGGAAAGGAGGGAAGGAACGAAAGAAAGAGGGAAAGAAAGGAGGAAGGGAAGGGAAGGAAGGAAGGAAGGAAGGAAACCGAGAAAGAAAGAAGGAA
>JBCAUA010262971.1:0-11385 GCA_038406235.1 Peronia verruculata | reverse complement strand
ATCCGTAAGATGAATTATGACTGAACAGAGCCTTCTTTCGTTTTTAAAAACGTTGATTTGTTTACTGGGTTGGGAACATGACCCCCCCCCCCCCCCCACACCCGAATCTTGTTTGATGATTTATTTATTTATTTTTTCTGAAATGTTGCAAACTTGGCGCCAGTGTTTTAGTACATAACAGTTGTAAAGTTAAAGCGTATTTTGAAGTTACGTGGAAAATTTTACAACCAAAAAAGTGGTAGTGAGTCAGGCACATTACAAAGATATTAACGCTGCTTACGCCTATCGTTTTTTTTTTTTTTTCCACAAGAACAAAACTGAAGATGGCCAGCAAGGCTGTCCTGGTGTTCAGGGGACAGCAGCAAGTTATTATTTTGCCCTGACTTACCAGAAAAACGTCCATAATTCGAGATGGGAGGGACTTGGCAAAAGAGAATAACAATAATAACATTCAACGAACAAAGGAGGACAGGAAGTAGGGCTTATGACACTGACATGCTGAGAGGATCAGCGAGTCCCGAATGAAAGCGTTAAGAATAGAGGGATTCCAGGGAGACGGGGCAGTTCGGCTGACAGATGGCTGAAATGCGAAGGAAAAGAAAGTACAGGGTGGAAGGGGGCTGTTCATATGGCTGCGTGATTAAGCGTCTGCTATTCGGTGAAAACCTCACATGGCGGAGGTCACAAGTTCGAGTCTATGATTCAACGGTCAGTCGTTGGACGGAAAGGATTAGGGTTTTAGAACCTGCGTTATTTCAATGACTCACAATCCCCTGGCTTCTCGAGTAATGAAGTCTGACATCTAGCCTTCTCGGATCAGGGCAAATATAGAGGGCCCATGTGCTATTATTACGCACATTAAAAAAAACCTCTTAGCTGTTAAAAATCAAATGAAGAGTAGGTCGTGACGTCGCTGTCAGGGCAAAAGTTTCAAATTCCAGTTTCTATCAACAAAAATTATCTCACCGAAAACAGGGCAGGCTCAAAAACTATAAAGCCTAGGGAATCCCACTTTCTCAGGTTTGAAATAATATTACTAATAAAAAGGGAGAATAAGATGCAGTTTGTTTAACTGCTGGAGACTAGAAGAATCAGAATGAGATCAGGAGGTGAAAAAAGGGATGGATAAAAACTGCGCTTGACCATGCAAAGAACAGAAAGATACAACAGATTATGTGATCAGGTCTAATCGGTTTGGGTCTACAAACAAGGCCTACTGGTCACTGAGACTGGAAGATACCAGTTATATTGCAAAGTAGTACAGAACATCACAGATACATGTATTTATTTCACTCTTTCTCTGTGTGCAACTCCGATAACATAACGGACAAAATCATGTTAAGTGATCATCACATTTGACCCAGACAATGTAAATCTGTTTAAATAGGCCCAATTTCCTTTTATGTTAAGTTGTTATTTTTGTTGTAATGTAATGTGGCTTTTAGGCAACTTTATTTTAATGGTACAATATATATAAATCTGTTTTCTTGAAATATAAGGACAAGGCTGTTGGCTCCTTTATTTTGGTTGTTTGTATTTTGTCAAGTTTTCTTATGAAAATGTCAGCCGTTTTGACAAATATTCATCTACCACTACCATTCACTGAGCTCAATTATGCATGTCTGCGGAATGTACACGTATTCTGTAATGGATTTGCGTTCTCTTTTTTTAAGTAATTCCGACCCACAGCGACAGAATATTACTATAATCATTACAAAATACAATGTATATAATAATGAGTCCAAGTGACAAAAAAAAAAAAAAAAGAAATAATAATCAGGTACACACGCAAGTGTGCAAGCATGCATACACACACACACACATGCAAACAAACAAAAATGGACACACAATAAACATAAGAAATTATAAATTTCTGAAAAATATAATTTTAAAATTTAATATGGCAAAAAATAACATGGAACTACATGTACTTTCTCTTTTATGATATCTTTTAACATCTTAAAGAAAACTGTGTTGCTCTCATAAAATGGTCACTCTGCGACATTTTGACAGATAGGATGCAGGCATATATTATCTTTCATGTCACACAAAACTGCCTTCAACATCAACTTCAGCATCTCACCAAGTGATTAAAAATAAAAACAGGTTATCCAGGAGGTGCATCTTAATTTCTTTATCATGCAGCAGGTCTTGTGAACCTTTACCAAGATGAAAGTTTTCAATTTTCAGTGAAATGGACATTAAAAGAATAAAAGAAAAACAGCTACTATACATTTCAAAATTTGTTTGGATTTACTAGCTGTATGCCTTGATTGTATGAGAATTTTTGAAATGTTAGGAAGTGTTCACAGTTACAACTAAAAAAAAAAAAAAAACTGCTCAGAGCTTATGTTTCATTGGGCATATCATTCATCATTCAACATTACGGTAATTTACGTTAAACTTCGGACCTGTGGAACCTGAAACAATACAAATCATCATCATGTTGAGCTGATCTTTGATTTATATCCTGCAATATTACCAAAATCATATTGTATACAATGCTTCCATTCTTGCCTTATGGCATGACACATAAGAATTCTGTGGATAGTTATATGATTCTCTCTAAGACAACAACACACCAAAGACAAACATGAAGAAATCACAACATTACTAAACCACGCTTTCACTGAGTTGTCATCTTGGGCCCTTGTATCTACTATCTCCAATTTATGATTTTGGAGATTTTTGTTCTACTAGGGGAGAACCCACCACCTCCATGAGGAATTTTTTTGAAATATACATAGCACTGCGACTCAAAGTGTATGGGAAAACGTACACTTCGAAGTTGATATTTTGGTTGATTAAAAGGAATGTTACTCAAAGAAAACGTGTTTTGAACCTGTCATACTATCGAATGTACAGTTCGGATCAAGCAGTCGCGTGAGTTTATTATTCAATTATGACCGCATTTCTATAATTACATCCAAGATAATATTTTTTTTTTTCCAGGTTTATGCAAATAGAAACACAGATCCTTATGCAACAATTTTGTGTGCCAAATTTCAGATGGAAACATGCAACGGTTTTTGAGTTTATAACCCAATTGTAGATTTTCTTGCAATTCTTTAATATAGATTAGGGATGGGAGACTGAAAAGCTACCTTGTCATGGTATCAATTTTAGAGTTATTCCCATTTGTCGCTGTAGTGAGAGTTAAATTATTCTATACCAATATGGAACCAGCTGATCCAGCGTTCATCCGTCATGAAGCGCCCCTACAACCCTGACGGGTTACGGGACCAGTAACAGTAAATACCAATATAAAAGACAGTCCTATAGTGCCTGTAGTTTTTTCTTTCAATGCTCTCATCTTGGAGAAGGTGGGCAAAAACAAATTAGTAATAATAAAGGCCTTGAGCCTACTTGTACTTGTTACATTTTGGAAGCTGTTCCAAGTTGTTCCTGCTGATATCTGAATGGGTGACTACATGAACTCACCGAGCGCTACCAATCTTTCCATGGCCTGACAATGGCTGAGATAGTCTTAATGTAAAAAGACTAAAAAGCCAAAAAAAATGAAATACAATATATGAGTGTATTTAATATCCAAAGGAACCAATCAATTCCATGAATATTCTAGACATTGAATAAACATGCACTGGATAGGCATACCTGAACAGTTTGAAGCGTGGGGACAAAAAATTACATCTTTTAAATTGTTAAAAAAAAAAAAAAAAGATGTTTACAGTAGTCTTCTTTGTATGAAATGTTTTTATTATGGTACAGATCGGGAGTCATTATTCTTTTAGTTGAATAGGGTTATGGAAAAAGTTGTAGAAGCTTTAAACAAGATGAAGCGATTTCTCATTTCCATGAAATGGAGAGACAGAAGAAACAAGCAGTGAGATCACATAATGTCTGGCAAAAACATCATAATGGGCCCATTCTGAAGCTCAATGTACTCAAAGACTTGTCCAGATAGTTGCTGAAAGTGAATAGTACTTGAAGTTACTTTCCATCATACCTATTACTTTTCTTTTGCCAGAAAACAAGGGTGTTGAGAAAAGCATTGGAAACAAACAAACAAAAAAAAAAACAACAAAAAAAAAAAAACTACTTGTCTTCAAGTTCCGTTATTGGAAAGTTGTTTCAAACTAACAAACAAATAAACAAACTGAATTGATTTATTATAACAAAATGAAGCATTTTTGTTACTCCATGAAAATTTTCATGATATTCTAAATGGGCAAAGGAAGTTAACTCATTCACTCCACCAAGCTGACACATCATCTAGCAGTTTATCCTGTACAGATACTTAACCAAAACAGGTGCAAAGGTAAAGAATTATTACTTGGCGCGTCTAAAAGCCAAATACCCTGCAGAGTGAATAAGTTAATAGATCTGATCAAAAGCAATCGCTGTTGTAAACAATAGCTAAAATATCAGGCCTTGTCAATTCGAATCCCTACTCCAATCTTTCCTCTTTGTCTTCTTCATTTTTGTTCCTATGTAGTATGAGCCAAAAAATAACCACCCGCAGGAGGTTAAAAGACATGAACAGATTGAAACTATTATGTTAATTAGTTGTACAATAATGATGAATTTTATAGTTACTGATCACAGGACAAAGTATTTCACAGAGCAAACTAAAACCCTACTGGTCCTTATCTTGTGGTCACTCACAGTATTGAACAAACAAAGTGCCCACTATTGATGACTGCGAGATTCAGAACTTGTCCATTCCACAGCTTGATGACAGGAACAGACTGTGATAATCTTATGACAATTTTATCTTTTAGAAAAAACTGCAAAGGCATAAATGTGCAGATATTTGATGACAAGAATTCATCTGAGTACATTTTATAGCATGACATGTAAAGATAAAAAAAAAAATTACCAAAAAGAAAGAATGTTCTAACTAACCATATATGAATCAAAATTTATAATTCAAAAAACAAATATTTATATTTACTAAATATATACAGCATTATGACAATTTCAGGCAATAAAACTGATAACATGCGGCACTTGATGAGGAATAAGAAAATTCTGTGCTATTTCACATAATAAAATATGCACATACATGTATAGGACATTGTTAAATGACAATTATGACAACAGTCATCCTTCAACAAAATGGACGGTAAACCGATGTCATAAATATATTTATAAAGCCTGTGAACAACAAAACAATGGATGAAAGTTGGGCAACAATAGAATATTTTTCTTTAGAGATTACTGTAAAACTAAAACTGTCAATGTGTGGTTTCAGATTTTAATTCAGTTCATGTCTACCTGCGCATCTACTTCATTCCATCTTTTTCTGTTCAGTCTTCGAAAATGTAATTATGTAGCAAAGAGGTGGAAACTGTGTCTGTAAATTACTTAACTAGTGTAAAGTTTGGTATTTGTTATCAAGTTGAAAGTAGTCAGACTTTTTGTCTTCACGGAAGGACAAGGGAGGGATCAATTTGTAAATCTTCCCATCAGTTATAAATCTCAAGACACCAAAATTTTCTCAGGTTAACAATTTTCATAGAAATCAACCTTAGCTTTAAAATTACTATGCAAAACAAATGCAAAATAGAAAAAAATGACAGTGACATTCCTCAAAACATGATCACATACTGATGCTACAAGAGTGACAATAAATTAAGAAAATCAACATTGATCTATTTACATTTTAATGTGTTCTCTTTCTTAAATTATACATGTAAATATATATGACTATATGATATGTGCATCATAGAATTATATACTAATTTCATAAAGAGCTAAGCTGAGGGACTAAAATCAACAGATATCCTGAGATAAAATTACTTTGTTTTAAGTGCATTTTTCAAATCAACTAAAATTTTGATTTGTTTGCTTTGTGTAACTTAAATTTATGGAAGAAGATAAATAGAAAGGAAGTAGCTGATTCACAAATGAGACTTGACATGCTGAAATCAGGTTCTCATTAAATTTTGAGCATATGGGGGGGTTTGGCAACAATGTAAAGATTATTCATTTCCTTTTCTTTGTGTGAAAAAATGATTGTTCTACCTTAGGTAGAAGTTGAGATATTGGCAATTAAAGATGATGGGGATGACATGTTGCTGTAGCTGAATTTATTGAGAAAATGGCAGATCAATTTTGTAAATCGTTATTAATCCTTGTTAGGCCATGCCACTATATTACAATTTTTGGGCTTTTACTCGATGTATTTCAGTTAACTGAAATCTTAAATGCATTTTTAGATTGGTACAAAAGGGTTTGTGCAGAGAAATAAATTGCACTTCACTGGTGAAAAACATGTGATTTCCCTGGTCGGCTCAGTTTGACAAGCGCCTGATTTCACCTTGTTGCATCTCAATGTCATTTTTAAAATTTTAATTGATAGTGTAGCCCAGTTTAGCACTTGGAATTATCTTAGGCAATTGTTCTATCATTGAGTTACCCTCTGCACTATCTGCGCTGCCTAGTGGCTGAAAGTCGTCTGAGTAGTTCCCAGAATTGCTGGACAATGAAACAATGACATTTTCAGGGTCTGATGGCATGTAAGAACTCAGTGAGTCCGTGTGTATTGACTCTCTCAAAGGCCTGCGAGCTCGTGGAGTGGGACGTCTCGGACTGGAGGAAGTTGATCTTGGTGTAATGTTTGTCTTTCCCGTCATATTTCCACTCTTCAGATTTGGTGTTTGGAACTTAAGGTCGGTGGAGCTAGTCATTCTACCTTTGGGTGTGGTAGGCCTGGAAGAGACTGGAGAGCCGCCGCCTTTGGAGAAGGACATAGATGGCAGATGGCTTTGAATAGTTGGGTCAAGCTTTGAGGTAGATCTCCTGACAGAAGGTACTGGAGAATTTTCAGACAGCTGGGGATTGATGACTGGGAACTTCTGTGAAGTCCTGACCGATGCTGCTGACCTCCGTCCACTGTTGCCACCTTCTGAACGATTTTCCTCTTCACTTACAAGCCCTTGAAGTTCAGGTTCATCTGTTGAATGGAACTGACGAGTATCATAATCCGTGGATTGTTGAAGAACCCGTGAATCATTCTGATCTGATGTCAAATTCTTAGAGTGTCGAGTCGATTCCAAAGGTGAATTATCATCCAGCACACCTGAAATATTCACTGAGGCATTAGCTGTACCTTCAATGGACTCTGGAAGAGATGTATCCCTGGAAAAGTATCTAGGCAAATTTACTCCCTGAGGTGAGGTTTTCCCTTGCATGCTGTCATCGGGAAGCGGAATATCATCATCATCATCCTCAGCATCTGTAATTGTGGCACTATCGTTCAGATCAGGTTCTGCTGATGGAAGACGAACTTCAATCGAGCGACTCCTTGAACTTGGTAGATCACTGCGGGCACTCAATTGATCCTCGTTATCTGAAATACATTGTTGTGCAATGTGATCAAAAACAGTAAAATTTGGAATCAACTGATAGTATATGACATGTGCACATACTGACAACGTACTAATATAAAGTAATAATCTGTTTACCTCTGATATAATATTTCATAGATTTAACAGATTGCACTTTCATAAAAACAAAATGTTACTGTCATCTAAAACGTTAACAAAGCAGCATGTGATATCCTTTGGCTTTGATGTGATATGAGAGAGATAAGTTTCTATAACGTAACCACAAAAGAAACATAAAATACGATATATACATATATATACATCATTGCTGTGCAGTTTGATATATAGCCATGCAAATGTCCTGAGAAGGCAAGTTATGGAGTTACTCTCATTGTCAATATCAAGAAGATACCATGTAATCCATGTGATGATGGATGGTAGACAGAGAAAATGAAATATAACTTTCTATATTTCAGTACATCTAAAACTACAACTGAAGGTAGAAAACGAATGAACACAAAAATCCTTGGAAAAACCTGATGAAATCCTTGGCAAAGCTGACAAATTTGTTGTAAAAATTGAATTAAATGATTGATGAAAAGCTCATGAAAAAGAAAATTGTCTCTCTATGGAAGTCATTTTCAGTTTTAGTAGAACAGAATAGACAGCTGTTCAATTTCTAAGCTACTGAAATATCCAGCTGGTATAGTGGCATTTTAAACATTATTCATTCAGCCACTAAATTAAATATTTCTATTGGCACTGGATTGCTGTCCTCTCTCTCTTTATCTTGGTCCACAAAAATTGTGAACTCACTTTATTTCCAATGAACTGTATTCTTGAATGATATTAATCATTTGAAATTACATAATCTTTTTGAATTTACTATATTCAGCAAAATTCTATTTCAATTTTGCAGATTTCTAAAATCATGATGCAGATTCTGTGAAAACTGAATTCATAGAACTCCACTCTATACATAATGACACATTAAATAGATTTGCTGAAAATAATCTTTCAATACAAAACTTGATTTTAAGATGAAGTGAAATCTTACAATGTGGCTCTCCGAAGTGGAGTCTTGACAGTCTTTTGTTTGTCCAGGTTTTTGAGAAAGCATGACACAGTGATGTGAAAAGACTAGTGGATACAGGAAATTTGAATTAATAGAATCTAAGCATTATTTGATTCTTATTTCTTACCATTTTCAGGAGGAATCAGAGCAGGTGAGGTAATGCCACTGATGTGTCTCTCCAAGGGCACTGGTCTTCTTTGTACAGATTCATCAGAATCAGAAGATTCTTGAATTTCTCGTCGATGAGCAACTCGCCGATGACGTGTCTTTGATCTGGCTTTGGGGGAAGGTGTACTCTGAATTGACCTTCGCTTTGTTGGTTTCACTGATGGACTATCTTTCAGAGATTTTTTCTCCACCTGGTTTTCTCTAGAGGTGGATCTCTGTTTTTTCTGAGGGAACTGCTTTGTCTCTTTCCTTTCCACAGTTGACTCCAGTATCTCAACTTCACTAGCAATGTTTACTAGAGTATCCCCACCAGCAGTGCTGTTCAGCTCTTTTTCAGCTAAGCGCCTCACTTCAGTCAATGTATCTGAAAAGGTTGTTGCATTCACATCATCAAGATCAGGTTTTTTCACAGCTGGTTGCTTTTTCCCTTTGATGTCAGAGACCTCCTTCTCAATAGCTTTGAGCCACTGTGGATTTGTTTTTTGAAGTCTCAAACGCTGGGTGTTGGTCATTCCATACACAAGTTTACCTTTCCTTGAGAAACGGGTGGGACTCTGTTTACTTACTGATTGATCTGCTTTCGTGACCTTTGTTGGCTTGGATGTTTTGGGAGAAATTTGCTGAGACATTGGTTTTTCAGGACTTTGTTTCTCAATGTTTTCTTTTGCATTTTCAGCCTTTTTGGTCAATGCAGCTGCAACAGCTGAAACAACTGAAGGAGAAAGTTTATCATCTTTCACTCCTTGTTTTGGCTTGGGTTCTGGCATTGCTGGTGAAGGTTTTTTGATGCTGTATGAAGCAGCTTGCACCTGGTTTGACACCTGGAGTAAAAGCTGAGGATTCTGAATGGATGAAAGTTCATTTAAGAGGGCTGTGAGCAGCGGAAAGACAGCATCTGGCTGTGGAGCAACTTGCAAACCCTGAACTCTTTCACCTACTCTGGCTTGAGGCAGTGGTGCATGTGGTGGACTAGTTTCTCTTTTCTGCTGAAAAGTCACTGCAGGAGGTTGCTGATGGATGCTGCCCTCACCATCTGCTTTACTAAATGACTTCTCTTTCTCCAATCCAAAACCATCATAACTTTCAATGTCTGATAAATCATCCACAGACATATCATCTGTGAATTTACCCTGTTGTGATCTAGATCTATCTATCTTTATTGATGGTGCTGCTTCACTGTTGTAAAATAGAGGAGGTGGGCAGACAATATTGTTTATAATAATTTCATCATCATCATCAATTTTATGTTCCACATGCTCTACCCATTTTTGCTTTGTACTCTGGGCAATCCTGGCTTTAATTTTTTTCTCAGTCTGTGTGGAAATACTTTGTGATTCTTTCTCAGGCATAGGTTTTGTTTCAGTTTGACTATCAATCCCGGAAACTGCCACATGAATTGCTTTGTCTTCCATTTCTACTGTCTGAAGAAGCACATCATGTTTTATAGGATCAGTCATACTGGCAGAGTTCCGTAGTTCCACAGCACATTCATCTGAATCTTCTTCTTCCGAAACATTTTCCCGTTTCTTAATCATGTCATCAACCTTTTTAATCTCTCTAGTCTGCTTTCCCTTTGTATGTCTATGCAAGAGTGCTGATTCTGGTAAATGCGGGATCAAACTTGGTCCCAGACACAGAAGTCTAAAACCAAGGACAAAATAGCCTATTTCTTTGCCCATCAAATTGTAAAGCTTAAAGAGGCCTTTGTCTCCATGTACTGAAGGCACTGTTGGACCCAGCTTTGCAATGTCTACACAGATGGAATCCATTAAAGAGTTTAGAGGCACTGTACTGTTACCCACCAGTTTTGGGACTTCAGGAAATAAATCTATAACCATGACATACATTGGTGTATTTGCAAGATGCTGCTTCAGAATGTCAGCTGATATTCTAAATAGGCACGATTTTCCTTTCTTGACCATAAAATTCCCATGCTTATCTTTCAGCTCAATGAACTGATCTGGGAGTTGATAGTATGGGTCGAATGAAATCTTTTTCCTTATGGCTGATCCCAGATCATCTTCAACATGCTTTATGATAATGGTTGGATAATCTAACAATCTAAATGCGATTGCAGGAAATCTACATGGAGTGTGTGGTATATAAACTTTTTCCACAACCAACTCCAGCGAAAAGAGGGAATCCTCAGGTTTCGTTGTCCCTCCTTGCGGCATGTTTTCCACAAAGATAGAATCTAGTTTCACACACAGGTGGGGGTCTTTTGTAAATTTGCAGCTCCTTCTCTCCTACTTGTTAGCAAACGGTAATTCATTACTGACTGATTGATGCTCCCACGATAAACCGCTAGGTTTTGCATGATGAACCTCTCCGGTGCAAGTTTCAACCCATTCCGCCATATTTAGCGACAGACAAACAAACCAGAACGAGGTTGTCTCCTGTGTTTAAAAATGGCAATTCCCTGGTAAGGAACCGAGTCAAATATGGATTTCGTGTTAAATATTTTTTATTATGGTTGGACAAGTACATGTAGATATTGTTCTCAGATAAAAAAAAAAAAAAACCTTTCTCACTTTCTAGCATCACTGAAATCAACAATTATAATGCTTGATATCTGCTGTAAAGGAACCCAGATCATGGCCGTTTGCAAAGAAAAAGAGCGTTTTAACATTCATGTGCACGTTGAGTGTGCGTGTGTGACTGATAAAGGCAGGGAGGGAAAGAACGTATCCACAGACAGAATTTAAATCGGAAAGAATTTTAGCTTTAGCATCATCATGTTATAGTGCGGTGCAAATTGAACACAACACACTAGTGTGTTATGTTATTTTTTTACCACGGTTGTGGACAGCTGAGATAACCACCACTATAGGAGGTTGAAAAGCTTATAAA
>JBCAUA010262861.1:3019-20103 GCA_038406235.1 Peronia verruculata | reverse complement strand
CTCAGCAAAATTGGCAACTTCTACAAGCCGAGATAATCCTGTCTCTTAGGATTGAAAGGCTTAAGAAAAACAACAACTCTGCAAGGTGATACTGCCATTTCTTGATGAGGATTTTCAGGGTTGGTCACATTACCTGGGGATCATGGCTCACATAGATTTGTGTAGTATGGCCATGTCTGAATGTTCATCATTTCCAAGAGTTGGTGGCCATGTGTGGAGCATGTACACAAATCAGCAAGTGAGCTACAATCCCACGGCCATGTGGCTGATCTTGAAATACTTCACTGTACATTGTTGCCTATTTGGACCCTTATCTCCTAGCAGCAGAGTGTTAACAGCAGCTGAAAGGTTCCAAAGTAAAATGCACTATATCCAAGTTTCCGGATTAGAGCAAAGTAAGGAAAAGTAATACCCAGAGATAGGACAAAAGAAGTAATCATTAGAATAGTATGATTGTTTACATGGAACTTGAGAATATGAAATAATAGAAATCTACATTGGTTGATTGTTGCGTAAAGTATCATTAATTTTGCATTTCTTTGCGTTGTACATCATCAACAATTTGAATTTTTCCAAAATGCACTAAATCCATCAATTGTTGACAGGTAGTATTTCTATTTCCAGGCTGATTAAATGTGAATAATATTTAGTATTAAGAAGTCTTAAAAAGGGGGATAAGAAGGTATCACCATTGCTGGTTTGCAAAAGATACAAAAGTTTGTATCACTGTTTGAAAAGAGTCAGAAGTTTGCAGTTCAATATGTGGTTTCTGATGCACACAGAAGAAAAGAACAGGAACTTATAATACATTAAAAGTACAAAGAAAAAGACAAAGCAAGCATAAAGAAAGCATAATAAAAAGGCAATACTCATGGATAATGTAAAACTTGATGTGGGTTGCCAATATTCATTTTGAAGTAGTAGTATTTTTCATAAACAGTGCATGATACTCAAAGATTTATACTGATAACCTTGTAGAAAAGAATGGCAATTGCTACAATTTTATATCTGAATAAAAAAGTAATTTGATATCAAAATGTGACAAAGATTAGATACGGCGCAAATTTATCTATTTATCATCACTGTCTTCATCACAACTGTTCCCATCAGTATTAGCCATAATTATCATAATGATGCTTTTGTCTGATTAGTACTGTCAAAAATTTCCTTGTCTCACCACCAATGTAAACAAAGGGAGGGGGTGTATCTGGATATTTCCAGGTTTGCAAAGCTCTGATTTGTTATAATGTGATTCACTACGAAACTATAATGGCGGTTAGTGCTTTTTGCAAAGAAAATGCAAGTTTCCTTGGCTGTGGAGTACAGTTTATAATTTATATCTTTTGGCAAACTTCACAGTGTATGAAGCATAGAGGGGCGATTCAATAGCAATAGCTCTGTTTTTTAATTTCTTGCGTATAATGTTGTTTTGTAATGGAGCATTTCCTCTTTTAGCATATCTTTTGAATGTAAACAAAACATTGAAGTGTCATGTATACAAATTTCTGATCAAAGAAAGCCAAGCTCAGAATTGACCATGGATATTTCTGAGGCTTGTTTACCAGCCATCCAATACATAATGTCACCCTTTGTGTATTCCTGTGTCAGGGTATTGCAGCAATGTTCACAAAGAGGGCGACCATGTTGTACTGGTGTATGTTCCTGAGCTCAATGACATGCTGCACTCCTCCAAATGGAGCAACTGTAAGTCATCTTTAACTCTTTTCAGAAGTGAACATTTTGGACATAATTAATTTTTGGCCAGGTTTTCCTATTAGGGGATAGCAAAAACACAAAATTGTTTTGATCTTGAATTATTAATATAATCTTTTGCAGATTGCGTCAAATAAAGGAAATTGAATGAGCAATGCATAAAAAAATAAGAAAAACAGGATCTTAGCAAAACCATGTAAAGCAGGTGTCACATGCCTTAGAGCACAAAGTTTACACTGGGCAATTACCAATAGATTGACAATACATTTATATGTATGAAACCCATCTGCAAACAGGTTGGTAATAGATCAGAAGTAAATATTCTGTGCAATAAGAACAACAAATAAGTGGAATGAGATGGAAAGGAGATGGGAGGTAGGAGTCGGTCAAAGAGATTATACGGGGAGAGGAAAGGGATGATTTGAGTGGAAAAGCCTGTTAAATCCTTAAGTGCCAACAATAAATGCCAAGTGGTTGGAATATCTATTGATGACATTTGCACATCTTCAGTAAATGATAGTTTGAGACCTGAAGGCTGATTGAGGTGGGCACTTTCTTTTAATGCTGTCACTCATTTGGAGGGAAATTTGAATACAAAGGATGATTATGAGTGAGTCTTTTGCCAGATCAGTCCATTGACACTGAAAAGAAAAATTGTTGGTAAATGAGGCTGTGACAAAAAGTCATGAGGTACACATGACATATTTTGTGAATGACACATTTTCATGTTCTTATTCACAAGTAGCTCAAATTTTATCTTCTGTCATGTAAGTTCCAAATGGGTGTATGTTTTCTTCCTTTAAGGAACAGAAAGATGTCAAATGAAAAAAAATGTCATGGGTAGTTTGTAACTAAGGAACAAAAAGACTTCCAACCATTTGGTACAGCTTCAGATTTTAAATTTCATGCATTGAAAAAGAAAAATTTATTTCAGTTTTTACTAATTTTCATGTATGGACCACTGCTTTTATTCTGGTTCTTTTTTATTGTAAAAATACAAACAAAGCATTTTAAGCCCTGAAGTATTTTAACATCTTGTATTGTAAATAGTTGTACTGTGGTGGTAAATATGATGAAATATGTTTTATAAAAGCTAATAAGGAAACTCAGTATGTCTAATGTCCAACAACCTTTTTTTTTTTTTTTTTGTTCTCGTCTTGCACTTTTCCCTAGGAGAAAAATTTCATCCTGACTTTTTTCTTTTACCTGTGTCCCATAGCTGTGTATGTCTTTGATCGAGAGGTGATGGAGGCCATGTTGAAGGAGGAGCAAGAAAGGATTAAGGGCGACCTGGAAAAATTTGCAGCAAAACTGAAACATCATGGGGTAAGTACTCACTTTGTTTGTGTTGGAGATGAAAGGGATAATAGAGTTTGAGAGTTTGTTGTTGTAGTCAAGTATGTGACATCAGTGTGTGAGTTGTGGACTGGAGAGAGAAATGTTTATTCTGTCAGTCACCTCAAGCCTTTGCAAACTGTTTTGTGCTTTCACTGGGAGGTAGTTATATCTGCTGTGATAGACAGAAATAATATTAAAAAAAGCTACTGCTTGAAAGGAATGCAACATAGGGATGGATGGGTGGATGTATAGCAGGTGGACCAAGGATTAGATTTAGACAAAGAAAGGGATGGACAGAGTCAGTGAAAGAGAGATGATGCATGAACAGATGAATAGTAATTGGAGAATGTGGTAAAAGAAGCTGAGCTGGCACAAAAAATTATAACTTGGTTAGGAAAGCTGACATAAAAAGGAACAGTGATACCATGACATCAAGTGAGGTAGATGGAAGTTTGCTTTACTCTCAGTTGCTCACTGCAAACACCTTTATCTTCACTGACTGCCTTATAAAAATTCTGACCCATAGGTTTCAGGCTCTGTTTATGTATAAATTTGTAGAGGCTCTTTGAAATGCCTGATGGTGGATGGTGTGGCATAACTTCTGAGATCCAAGTAAAAGTGAGATACACAATTATCCCAATGAAGTTTATCTCAAAGGTCAAGCCTGGGGTGGTTATCTGTGTGTTCACATCACAGTGTAGATATGAATAGTTAAAGAGGACATGGGCACCCTGTGTGATGCACAGGGATAGTAAGGATTGTTTGATTAGGCCTTTATCTTTACTTTTGAACACTGAGGCCTCTTCATGTGTAGTAAACAGGAAACAGTTCATGTTGAATCTAAATATAAATAATTATCTGCTTTTTATTTTCCTTTTGATTTCAATGTCACTCTCTTATCTGGCGTGTTATCTGTCTTGAAAAAACTGATTCAACGAAGGCCTTAAGCTTATCAGATTTTGTTTACTCTGCAGTTTAGTGTCATTGATTAGTCAGAGGAAAATGTGTCCCTGCACACTGCACTGGCTACTGATGAAATCATTAGTTATCAATATTCATACAGTTTGCATGGGATAGGATAAAGTTTTCTTCTCTACATACACTGATAGAGAGAAAAATATACTACATATATTATCTGTGAAACCTTGCTTTTCTCAATTTTTTTTTTCCTGTGTTTGTAATCATCTGCTGGTTGATTTAGACAAAGGAGTCAGTCAGCGCCAGAGTTGAAAGTATCAGCGTATGGGAAAGCACTTGAAAGTTTCTGGAATGTTCTGTGTTATCAGATCATTGTATTTAATATATGACATTGGTAGATGAGTATATAAATGTATTACAATTTGTGCCCCATCAAAACATTTGCTAAGAACAAGTGTTTGACAGTGATTCAATATTTCTCATGTTTGAATTGGGAAAGCAGTATAAGACTTGAATGCTTCTGCCTGACAGTACATTGTATAATACTTCTGCCTCTTGGTGCATGCTGTAGAAAGGCTTTCATTGTGTGATTGTAGAATGTGTACCCCTAGTCCAGGGAGCACTATGAAGGGGGCCCATGACAAAGGCCACCAACCCTGGAGTATTTGATATTGGCTAGGAAGAGGAGGGAGAGGGTGAATTAAGGGAAGCCTGGGCAGAGGGGAGGGGGGGGGGTGTTGGTGAAGAAGAGGTCAAGTGAAACAGGAGAAGGGTCTTGTTTGGAGAGGAAGGAATGGCATATATAACAGTACTCAGTACCAACTAGGGCTACTGGAAGAGGCCTAGAACTTACTAGAAGGACACACTAAGTTGTAAATCAAGTACAGACTCCTTGTTTACACACACAGGTGTTCCCCCAGCTGCTGCATTTGCAATCTTTTTCTCTCTTGCAATCTTACAGACAAACACACTAACTCAATGTGTAAAGCAGTATTATTATGAGGGATATTCATACAAGATACAAAGATGAGACAAGACATAATTCGCACACTAATGTTTCATGTTGTTAGTTGCACTTGACCCACAACTCTGTGGCTCTTCTATTTGTCTTTAAGAAGTGGAATTTTTTTTTCACATATCATGAGCTCATTTCTTTGTTGCTCTATCACTACTTTTGGGCTATTTGGAGATATGCATGTCATAAAAAAGAGTAATAGTAAATCTACCACTTAATGTAATTATTTTACCGATGGTTTGCCCAAATAGGTAGATTTTGAACAAGATTTGGTCCTATCTCCTGCGTGCAATAACAGTTGCTATACCTCATTTTTCGCAAAATGTGAAAAATGGAGGTAGAGCAATGGGGAACTGAGCCCAGGATGTACTGTAGTTATCGTTGCTTTAAATGTAACTGATACCACAGTAAATATTTATTTAGTTAAACATATTATATACACCTGTCAGATACAAGTCATTCCATTTTCATTCACTGTGTTGAACAACTGTTCAAAGACATTAGGTTGATGAAGCATTTGTCAGGGTTTAAAGTCTGTAGGTCACTTTTGTGTAAGAATACCAAAAAAACAGTTGTTATAAAGCAACATGGTAGAAAGTATGCATGGGACCAGAACTGTTATTGTGGAATGATGTTTACTGGCTTGTAGGATGCATACAAACATGTACATATATTTGCATTAACAGCTCTGTGAAACACTCACCAGGCATGTATAATCATACACAGTCAGCTCCTGTTTGTAAATGTTTGTATTCTGACCTTGATTGGCAGTGGGCCAGATGTTCTTTCTTTTTTTCCCTTCTTGTCTTCTCATGTTTTGCTTTAGGACTGGGAGAGAGAGCAGCTGAGTAGTTATGCTAGGGTTAAAAATATGACATTTCTAGAGTTGCATTGTGTAAACTGCTGTCCAGGACTGTGTCATGTGTGACTGATGTCATTATCATCTAATGCAACACAGCTAGAAGCAGGGAACCACCCCTTCCCTCGTCATACATGCAATTTTTCCTATCTAGTCATAAGTGTTGTGACATTACATTAAGCTCCTGTTTTTTTTGTTTTTGTTTTTGTTTTGTTTTGTTTTGTTATTTGCCCTTGAGCACAGATCCAGTCTCAAAACTCCTTCTCTGTGAACACAAGTGTGCTAGTTCTAAATACACAGCACAGTCAGGAATGCAGTGAAACATCAGCTTTTACGATTGTAGTTTATAACTGTCTGCACGCAGCATAGTCTTTATGGGATCTTCACAAGCAGACCATGCATTTCTTTTTATTGTTTGTCTCTTGTGGCAGGTCTCAAACAGTTCTATAGTTCAGTAATTTGCATAGGTTTTCAACCCAGGTCTTTTACAAATGTTCTTTCTTATACCTAGTTGGGCCTACAAGTGAAAGCTACAGAGGAGGAAAAAACTACAAATTACACGCTGCACATATGTAACATGAATCCATTAAAAAAACAGGAAATGCATGTCAGTTAGCTAGCAGGCATGGTGTCATTGATCTTAACAAGAAATATTTTCGGTACCTAAAAAGTAGCTTGAGCATTTTGAATTTGTTTTCGATATCATGGGGCAAGAATTTGATCATCCCCTATTGATGTTAAGATTATTGAGACCTTTTTTTTTTTTCATTTTGGTTCTTTGTCTTTGTGCTGTAGTTTGGATTAACCTACATGCTGTAGTCTTTTTTTTAATTTGCTGATGCTCCAGTACTCGGTTGTCATGCTCTGCTGTGTAAATACAATGTACTATACACATTTGTCAATTCCTTTGCCCTCTGTGCATTCCTGATTCCTTGCATTAGTGTTAGATTTTTCAGCATTTTCATCTTAAGAAATGTCCACACATAACTGGTTTAGTTGGTGATTTTTAAGCACCATCAAATGTTTCATTAAATAAGGAATCATCAGACATGTGGTAGCTTGTACTCAAAGGGTTGTGAACTTCTTACAGGCTTTTAAGTAACATGATTTTGAGAGCCATGCAGATTTCTTTTGTCCAGAAATCTAGAATTTTCTAGGAGGAGAAAACTGTCACCCTTAAACAACCACTGGTATATTGTCTTCTTAGGTCTTCATACATTGACTCGCTCAGCTTAGGACACAGTAGACTGTAAATCATGAGACAGCTTCAGATAGCTATGCTTCTTCCAGTCTTGTGTTATCAGCACAGTTGCCTTATGTATAAGAAGATAAGTCATTGGGTGAAATAAAATTCTGTCCTGATACTGTGAATGATAACCCAGTCATTGGGAATCAGTATGAAAGGCAATGTTTTAGCTCACATTTAGTTCTTCATTTATTCAATTAACGTGGAAGTACCAAATCATTGTAATGGCGAAAAATTCTTTCATCCTACGTTATCAGAATTATTTTCTATATACGAGATAGTCTAGTAGCAAAGTAGGTCTTACTTATCTTACATGATTTCAGACTAGAGTGTTTTCTCTTTAGTCAAAAAAAAAAAAAGAAATTCTGACAGTTCTCTGCTGGCATTTTTACCTCTCAGCTCGTGGTCAAAAGAATTTTTAGATGCATTTATACTGTTGCTTCATATGTGGTATCATCTGCTCCGGAAGAATCTGCATTATAACACTTCTGTCTAACTATAGCTGTGAGATAGAAGTCACTTGTTTCAAAATGGAGAAGACATTAAGATACATGTATCTCTACTGGAAGATAATCAAAGTTATGATAACTAAACTAAGCTTAGTGTTAAAAGCACTCTTCAGGTTTGAATAAATTGATGGTAGGCGGATAGTAACTTTTCGGAAGCATTTAACATGTTATTACTGCACTTAAGAAAATATTTTGCTTGGCATCCTCACTTGTATGAAGAGAGATAGTATATTTGTTTTGTGTGTGAAACAGGCTGGGTTTCTGGTCCCTACTAACTAGTGTGATGAGACAGGGCTGGTTATTACTGCACAGCTGTCACACTTTGGCCCCTCTACCATAGCCTCAATTTGGGTCAGGTCAGACATTGTGCTGTGTAGGTGTGCACATCAGAAGTGTGCTGCTAGGGCACAAAGGGTAAGAAAAGGTGACAGAATGGTGGAGGCTTGAGCCTGGCTAAGAAATCAGGGTGAAGAATGACCTGGAGCAGGTGTGCCATGAACCCCAAGGAATAACGTGCTGGTTATGATAAATTTTTACCTTAATGTTAAAGGAAATACGCGATACAACTGAACAGTTAGAGACTGAAGGAGAGTGAGAGAAATGGGAGAGACAGCAAAAAAAGGGAAGGAAAGAGACACAGAGAGAAAGAATGAGATAGGGGGAGACAGAAAGAGAGGGAGATATAGAAGTTGAGAGGACAAACGCAGGAGAGGGTTTTGTTCTAGTAGTTACAGTTATATAGTTACTTAGATGGAGTACTTTATATTGTATCCAGGAAAGTTAAATTTTGTGATAAGAGTCAGAGATGAAACCTGGGGAACACATCCAGTTGCACCTATTGCAAGCCACCTGTTGGACAGGAACACCATCATTCTTATTAAATCGTGTTATTAAAAATATCATTTTGCTACCATCAGTATAGCAGCTGTTTCGGACACGACAAATTGATTTTGCATAGTACGCGTGAGATTAGATTTTATGTGACGTTTTTGTGGTTTTTGTTTTTTGTTTTTGTTTTTGTCTATAGCCTACCAGCAGTATTGGCCATAGTTGGGAATTCTCCAAAGAATATGTGTATTTCAGTTTTAAAATTCAGAAATGACTACATGTTGGGTCTTCCTTTTCATGTAGTAAAAACAATATGAGACTGAGAGTCATCACCAGAAATTGAATGATGGGAAATATCTCTTTTGTTATTCAAAGTTTGATTTATTTGTCATTTTCATACTGACCTTCAAAATGACCTTGATTGGCATCCTCGAAATTTTTGTTTGAACAGAGTATATCATTACAAAAATTTTTTTCATACAAGGACCATCATTAGTTCTGTAATCATAGGGAAAGGCAGAATTGGGTTTTACCATTCTGACACACCTTAATTGTTCAGAAGACGAAGGCGTGTCGTTGGAGGAGGCCGGTTTATTTTCATTTCAGTTTTGTTTTGGTTAGCACGAAAGTTGTTCCTTATGGCCAGCATCTTTCCCTAGAAAGGACCCAAGTCAGTAATATAGTAGCTGTTTTGAGAAAATGGACAAAAGCTGTTTGCAGAAAGATTTGCCATGTATATACATGTAGTGACTGTATTTTACAGAACATTGAAATAGTCTAAGGCTTTGGGACAAACTGCTTTTGTAATTTTATTACTTATTACTTTGTCAGTGGCCAGCAAAATAACGCAAAACGTCACCAAAAAAAAAAAAAAAAGACTTAGGCAGTTGTGACGATATGGTCCCAAATTTGTGACACATCTGCTGGCTTTATATGTATAGAACAAGTTGAAAAGGAAACATAAGAATTCATGATCCCGCCTAGCAGGGTGTGTTGATCTAGGGCTCTCTGCCCCATACAGTTATGAAAGACATACGATCCTTGCAGTGAACATAGCGTTGCTGCATACAGACTAAGAAATTAGTTCGTTTTTGCCATAGTGAAGAGCATTCTAAAGCTGTTCATTAACATGTGTGTAAGATTAAAAAATACATGTATGTGAAAGGGATCACTTGAGCACGTATCACTTTCACATTATCAGGGGCCCTAATGTGGGCCAGCTTTGACTTTGATAAAATGGTTTATCTCAAGATCTTCCCTAGAAACTCCTTGAGAAGGTAATGTAGTTTTCAGAGAATGCGGTGATGCAATGGTGTTGCGGTGGAAAACTGTATTTCAAGGGTTAATGAAATAACTTGTGGTGAAAGAGACCTTTTGTCAGGATTGTTTTAATCTGTTAATTAACAAGATTTACAGCACATCTTCATCTGTAGACCATTTGCCTTCATGAATTTTTTATCTGCGATGGAGTGCCCATGTGTCATTCAAAACAAATTTAGAATTGGCATGTTTTGATCTGAAACACAGTGACTGGCCTTGTTATATGCACTTGGCTTTTTGCTGCATGATTGCAACAACAGATTTTATGCACAGATGTTCCATATTAAAATTCTTGGGCATTTTTTTCGTCAGTAATATTAGCTATGTAGAATTCCTGTGTAGTAAATTCCCTAGGCTAATTGTCACCGAAGACTGTGGGCCCAGAAGCACATTTAAATTGCTAATGAAGCTGAAAAAATTTGGTCTGCATTGATGTCACTCACCTTGTTGCATCCATGTGATGTCTAAGTCTTATTTTGCTATGACAGCCCAAAGTTAAATATTTTAGTCCATGAATATGTCATGACTCCCCGTGGATTTTTCAATAGGCTTACTCTTTTTTGTAATTCCAGTTAGGAGGCAAGGTGAAAAGTGTCATGGCATCCAAGCCAGGGGAAGGAATCTTGAAAGCAGCAGAGGAAGAACACGCAACCATGATTGTGGTTGGTAGCCGTGGTATGGGCACCCTGCGCCGCACCTTTGTAGGCTCTGTCAGCGACTACCTGGTGCATCACTCCCACATCCCAATCTTTGTCTGCAAACACCCACACAAGCATGTGCCACATGAAGCCCCGGGAGCAGCTTCTGCTCAGAAGTCCGAGTAAAGTGATGTGTTACGTTATGTACAACAGCTTCTGCTCATAGTTATCTGATTTCATTTCTATATGGCATCTATGATCATTTAAATTGTCAGAGCTGAACCCCTGGAGGTGTAACAAGCCCAATTATTATTCGTAATTTTATGAAATGCAGTTACCAAATATTCATCATCTGAATTCCTTTGGATGCCACATCTTAATTTGCAGCACTGAAAATTTTAAACAAAAACTAATGACCTGAAATCTTGTTCATGCTTTTTATGTTACTGATTTGTTACACAGCAATGAAAATGAATGAAGTCACCAAAGAAATTGAAAAATCCATTTCATTTTTCAAGCTGAGAGTGATTTGAAAGAGTGAATGTTTCAATCAGTTCGCTTTAGATTTGTCAGCCTTTTTTCTCTGTAAACTCCATGGAGCCTGGAGTTTATGATTCAATTCCTTTTCAGTGCCAGAGTATAAAATTCGGATTACTGAATAGAAAGTAAACTGAATAGGAAATGTTTGTTGCTAAATATTTCTAAACTTACACCAAACTTGCTATGAATGTTTTATGTACATCCACTCACATAATCATTTGTTCTCATTTTCATTATGTTGCTAATCTTTAATTTTTTTTCCAGAGGGATCTTAGAAAATGTAGTTGTTCATTTCTTATATCATTTCTATGATTCAGTCCTTAGAGGGAGAACACACCCATTGTTTGTGGTCACCTGTTGCATTTCGTATCATTAATGTTAACCAGCTCATCAATATTCATATATTAGTATCTACAAGACATGCATTTGTGACCATGCACATCCCAGTATTATTCCAGATGAGTTAGATCGTCAGTCACATTTCATAGTGAAGTAGTGAAATGGCAGCTAAACTACATCTGGGATTTGATTAGGTTTTTTTTTTTTTTCTTTTTCTTACTTTTTTTTTTTCCTCATTATTTTTTGTTGTTCTTCCCTCTCTTGCTTTCCCTTTTTTTTTTCCCCAACTGTATTCAAGAACTTAATCAGCACTAATCTGCTATAATTAGATTCACCCTATTATTTAGCCTCATGATGCTGCTGGTATTGGTAACACTTAATTAGATGGTCATTGTCAGACATGCTAATCCGCAACGTGAATGAAAATCCGTGACCTCTAGAAAACAATGTTGAATTTGCTTGAGAGGCAGCAGGCAGTGTGTCGCCATAGAATAATAGTGTCCTAACTACCTAACAACATGAAACTGTTGTAGTTAGCACAATTTAATTCTGGCAGGTGACAAACGAAATACATGTATGCCTCTGGAAATGTCACCCTTTTAGTGTAGTTAGGATAGTAGGTTACCTACCAGTCATACTGGTAACATTAATTTGAAGTAGATCCTCATAACCAGAGGTGCTTGTTATTTTGTAAAGATAACACAGAATAATTTGCCTAATCATGCGATGCAGTTGGTGGCAAAAGAAACTAGCCATTTGAAATGCTTACACAATAAAAATGGAATTTCTCCTGGTTTCAGACTTCAAAAAAGAAGTGTGTTAGTGAGTTGCATAAAAACATCCGAATAAATCATTAATTGTTTACCTTACCATCATATCATATTCATTTAATTTGCTCATAATGTTTACTTTGTATGACCTGCTAAATTCTGTTTTGTGTAAGCTTGTGTTTGATTAGCAGCAGTTTTCTCTTCTTGGTTGTTCCAATTCAGGATTCACTGAACAATAACTTTTGTATGTTCTGTCCTGTTGGTATTACAAACTGATGCTGCCACTTGGTAAATGTGTTTTATAGTTGTGCCATACTAACAGATGTGTCACTTAGCCTTGATAGTGTTTTTTGCTATTTTTGCATGTGTTATACATCGAAGACAATTCAGTGAAGACCTGCATGACTCATAGTCATAGTCAGTTGCAATTGGTTCTAGGTGTACTACTGTTCTTAAATAAGCTTTTTCTGTCTGTGCCATGGTATTGGAGAATGTCAATAATTTTTTGACATGAAAGTATTTTAGTTTCATGTGAACAACAAATAAAAATTATTGCTATGACAATGCCTAATAACTGTATAAAAGCTCTGTGTAGACCATGGTATGCCTGGTATTAGCAACATGGTGTTTATTAACTTTTCCATTCCGTGGTGGATTAGTGTTGTTTTCTTCAGGTGTTTTATTCACTAGCCATGTAAATTTTTTCTAGTTACATATGACTATACTTTGTGGTGGGCAATTGAAATTTGATCTTTATTTGTACCAGAGTGATTCAGTCTTGGGAGAACACATTGGTATTTTCTTTTTTTTTCTGTTTGAGAACCTTTTTAAATGAAAATCTAGCAGAATTGGTGAGCAGATTGATTAATTAATGACTCATGGCATTTTGAAAGTGAACAGTCAGAGAGTTAGTGAAATATTACATCCAGGGTGAGAGTGTTCCACAGAAAAACATTTTTTGTTTGTTTGGTTTTTTTGTTTTGTTTATAAAATGAAATTTTGACAAAAAATAAAAAGGGCTCTTTTCAATAGCACATTTTTTTTTTTGTGGGTCTTTATGTTTACTTGTTTTTTGGTACAAGTATAATATGTATTACAGGGGGTGCTTTGTTAAATGTTCAGACTCAACCATTTTTCTTTTTTTTTTCATACGCATACATATTGGTGCATTCAAAAAGTGTGCTCACTGCACATAAGGTGGCAAAATTGTTAAATCAGAAATTCAGTCAGTGTCAGATAAACCGATATTTGCAATTGTCTGCAAGTAGTTAATTTTTTAATTTGCCATATTGGTATTTTCGTTTTTTGTGTCATCCAGCATCAGTTCTGCAGTGAACGTGACAGACCAGGATACTGTCAGGAGAAATAATCATCCTGCTGGCTTTTATATCTTTTCTGTGAAGATTAATTCCTCGAGCCACCTGAGCCACGGTTTATCATTTGTATTGTGTGGAGATTTACTAGCAGGGGTGCCCATTATAGGAGCACTGTCACATGCACACAGTTTTCACTCATGTTGATTGTGTTGCAAAAGAAAAAAACATTGAATCCCAGCTGTTTGAACAATCATGCCTATTTTTTTTTGTTTTGTTTGTACCATTTAGCAGATTTTTCCAAATAAACTAATTTGCTCACCGCATAAAGGAAAGACAACCAACAGGAGGTCACTGTTCCAGCAATAGCATGGTTGCGTTAGTTCCATTTTTACATTTTGTTTTCTTTTGGTCGTTAGTAATATTCACCACATGAACGTGACTGTGTGGTAAATGTTGATAATGTCATCAGCTCAATGTCATTAGCATTGATGTCAAACTGACATGTACTATGTAGGAAAACAAAAAAACATGTTTTGGTTGATTTTTAAGGGTAGAGGTGTGATGGGGTCTGGCAGACAAAGATTTGTATATCTGTATTCATTTGGGATTTGTAATGTGATACTGCTATTGTATCTCAAAGCATGAACTGTCATTTCTTGTACATGTTAATTGTCACCATAGAAGTTCTGAAAGCCAGTAGTTTCTATAAAACTTTTAGTTATAAACTCCATTGCTGGGTCCCAACTTGTCATCTTTTTTGTATTCATGTACTTCTTTTCCCATGTTGTTGCAAGCACATCATGTGGAAACAGAGAAAGTGCTGTTCTTACTTTTTGAAGAAAGTGAATTGATATCCCCTATTATGTTTCATCACTCTGTGGCTGTTTGCTGTAATGAGAACTGTCATGTAATCTTATGTGTATCTCTGACTCGCTTAACAAAATTCTTATTCTGTTACTCAAATAAAAGTTTCTACCCTTCTGTTTCTTTATTTGCTGGTTTTGATCTCTTTACTGTTTTGAGCACAATTTTTATTAATCACTTACTGTGCATCTACTAAACTGAGAAAAGTACATAAATCTTCCAGAGATGGTCATAAAACACAACAATATACACCTATTCAAGAGTGAGTGAGTGCGGTAGTTAAGTCTCAGATTCCACTCGGGAACAAAGGGCCACAATAGCACTCCTCCTACGGATGCGGTTTTGGGAGATCGTCTTCGGCTCGGCCCATGTCATTCCAGCTTCCTTCACTTCAGCGTCTGTACTTCTTCGCCAAGTTTGTTTCTGTCTGCCAACTTTTCGTTTTCCAATCAAGAGTTAGTCTGTCTTAATGAGCGGAGAAATTCATAAGTCATCTAGATACCCTGTATTACAGTGGTACTGGACAACCATTTACTATACAAGATTGGATATGCAAAAGGCAAGTCGTAATAAATCTCATTGTCGCAAGTGTTAGATTTAACCCTCTCACTGTCTGCTTTATTGGATCTTTGAAATACCATCTGTCTTACAATCATATTGAATAACAATGAATTCTCTCTACTTGTACTATGCTTAAGACATGATAGCAGTACAAGAAAAACAAAAAAAATAGGTGTGAATTATCCTTGTGTGTTTGTCATTTACAAGTATGAATAAGAATATACTTAAGTTTTGATATCTTCAGGCAAGCTGCTGTTAGACATCTGAAAATGATAATCAGCTTATAATGTTAGCCTTAAAGCTGAAATGATCAATTTTTGATTTTTCAAAATATTTTTTTCTTTGATTTTATTGCTTTTTTGTTTGTTTTGAATCATTTTCTTCTTATGATTTTGTATTTGATATGGAAACATTCATGCATTTGGGCCCAATAAAATTACCATATCCTACAAAAAGGGGCTCTTTTGTCTCCCGAGTTTGAATTACCTCACTTTAATTTGTGCCCTTTACCCTTTCCTGTACCAAATGTCGGTCTCACTGGAGTTGGCAAGTTATTGCAAAAAGACAGTCTGAAACTTCAGAAGATCAGTGCACATGCAGGCAGAAAATGAAGACATCAGGCATCTACTCTAGCACAGAGTATTGCAAGGAATGTATCAGCAGAAAGAAAAAAGAGGGTACATGTATCATTATTAACAGTGCATTGCAGTCTTCAAGAAAGCTTCCTTGTGTTCGGGTTATGGATTGCACAGCTCTTTTCCATACCCATTTGTATATTACTAATACTATTAGAATTGTTAGAAATCCAAGAGAGTTAATAGCTTTAAATCAATGTGTTATTGATGAAGGGATCCCAGAACTACACATAAAACTATACATCACTTATTTTCTTAGCATGAACTCAGGCTTATGAAATAATGAATTGACTAAGCAAAAACCTGGGAAACCCGGGCGGAGTATTTGTACCCCCTTGCTAGAAATACGTGCACAATACTCACTGATATTTGTTACCGCTCCACCACGAGATCTGAGAACAGGTTGTCACCGACTCAGTGCATTTTTAGGTGTTTTTCTGTCCATGTAAACAGTTTGAAGTGTTTGCACCCCTTAGCCTACTAAAATTAGACGGGGATTTCCAGCCATTCGCTTGGTCGGAACAAATCTATAAAAGCAGATGAGAAGGGTTCACTAGTCCAAAGGCCTAAGAAACTTAGTCATTTTCATTCAATGAGACATTATGGTGCTTATTTTTTGACTGAACAAACATTACTAAATGTACAGGTATCTTATTTTTATTTTGTGTGTGTTTGTGTGTATGTGTGCATGCGTTTTTCGCTGCTGTAGGAACCAAATCGAAGAATATTCTCATAAAAACACTAAGTTGTTTTCATTCAAAAAGATAATGTGGTGTTTTATTGTTTTATATTTTAACTGTACACACAAAAATGAATGTTAACGATGCTCATAAATGTGAACCTTCGGACTATTGAACATTCGGACTAGATCTAGATGTCGGCCTCATAAAATTTAAAGTGAAACTTCGGACAAGTGAACCGTCGGACTAGTGGGGCGTTCCCAAAGCAGATACATCAGAAATATAACAGGCTCTGACTAAGAAAAGAAAGAAAAAAAAAAGCAACAAAATTATACCAGCTGTATGTGCACCAAATAGTGGGCGAGGAAGCGCCAAGACTTCACATATTTATATCTGCTCCACATTATCTGAGTTATTGAGTGAGGAGGATTCACAAAACTTTAATAAATGTTTCTTTACTCGAAGCACACCCAGACAGCCATAATCCCGCCATTCTAGGATGCTGTGTATTTTTAAACATGACCAGTTTCATCTATACAGTCATCTTCTCTCGCTACTTGATCACCAGCAAAAACAGGACAGTAATCTAAAAGTAGAAGATGTGTTTCGCAGTATGACTAATAATAATCACAAATAAATTTACACGCCCATAAACCATCGCATATAAATATCCAAACGCGCGCTCTGGACATAACGATATCCGGAATGAAATTGAGAATCCACTTATTTAAAGAATGCACATTCATGTAGGTACATGTATTATGCAAAACCTGTTCTTCTACAAATGTCTAATAATGGTTTTGTTTTTCTGTTACACGGTTTAAAATTTTGCATTTATTTTAAACAGCACATTTGTGATGATGATTCAAAAATATCTGTGTTATTGTACGATGCAAATAGATGACGTAGTACACGTATACCAGGGCAGGCAGTTTGACCAACGTACCTACATGTATAGTTTTATGGGGGGGGGGGGGAGGGGGGGGGGGGGGGGG
>JBCAUA010262752.1:0-20104 GCA_038406235.1 Peronia verruculata | reverse complement strand
TCGGGCTTCCCTACCCACAGGAAGCCAGGGGACCGTTGAGTCACTGAAAAAATGCGGGTTTTCGATCTTCGTGTTCTCTCATCCCCCGATGCAGAACCCGCGTTTCGATCCCGGCCTGTTTTCCCTCCATGAGCAGACGCCATACCCATTGAGCCACTGCGTCCCCGTGCGTAACGTACACACGGGATCTCCGAAATATATTCGCCCTCTTATCGAGAAGGCTAGATGTCAGGCTTCCCTACCCAGGGGAAGCCAGAGGACCGTTGAGTCATTAAAAAAATGCAGGTTTTCAGTCTGTACGTCCTCTCATCCCCCAAATTGCAGCATACATCACTAGTTCGATTGATTGCAGCAAGTTGCTAGTAATTTTATCTAAAAAACAGGAAGACTGAAAAACAAGCAAACAAAAAGTAGTGCGTGTCTTTGTATGTGTTTTGGTATATCATATTAAACAGCTTCTTGGTCCCATGAGTGTGACTATGTCGGATTGAAGCACCCTACACACTTTGATCAAAGGAAATTGTTTGAGTGGGAATTTATTTTGGAGTTTTTCTTTTTTTTTTTAAAATTTTCCCTGACACTGGTGACTCCGCCTACTCTCCCGCCGATTATGAACTGCTACCGGTTCTTTTTTTTTAAAATGTGACATACATAATATATGACGTACATACGGACCTTACGAACTGAACTATAAAAGCTACTGCATATGTTTTTAATATTCTTTCAAGATATGAACAATAGAGTAAAAAATCAGTGAATAATCAAATATAGTAGTTGTAACTTCTTATCTTCCAGCGGTTCTTACACTGTACGTTTCGCTGGGACTACAGAAAGGAAAGCGCTTTCAACTACAGCCCAATCCTAGCATGGGACCTCACCGTTTGTCTGCAGGCTGGACAGATCGCTCTTTGATGTCCTGTGTGGCCAGTTGTATGACAAGGTATGTTCTACTAACCTTTTTCGTGTTCTGAATTTTTAGACATTGCATATTTATCCATCCATCCATCCATCCATCCATCCATCCATCCATCCATCCATACATACATACATACATACATACATACATACATACACATTCATCCATCGATCCATTTATGCATCCATCCATTCACATACGCATATGTCCATTTATCCATCTTCCCATCCTTTCTCTGTAGCTGTACCCGGAATGGCTATCGATTCTGCCCTATTCTTTGTCTGCAATATATCACAAACAATCCACAAAAACTCGTCGTTTTCGCGCCTATATTTCTAGTAAAAAATCCTCTATATTCGGCTATGTATTATTATGTATATCTGTATCAAATTGCCTCTGTGTCATGAAGCTGTCGTAGACACGGCCTGATATTTTTGTTCTTGGCTTTTATTTTCTTTCTTTTCCTGTTCTGTTCACTGCCCCGAACGATGTGCCTCATAAATTTTTGACGAGGCTGGTTCACAAGATAAAGATGGATAAGAGGGGAAAAGAAAGAGGGTAGAGAAAACAATTATTCTTTTATAACTATTGAAACCATGGAATTGGCTCAGTTTCAGCGTCTTTCCCGGCACTTGAAAGGTTACCGACTCGGCAACGTCTGGGTGTGATGTACTTTGAGTGCCGGTTTAGTTTTTTTTCCTAAGGTGCACTTCTTAAGATTAGAGAAATGGAAGGGTTTGATCAGTATCATTCATGGTACTTATGAACAGCACTTGCATCTTCTCTTTGTTCAGTTTTGTAATGAAATTCTCCGAGAGAAGAGAATTAGAACCCACATTGCATTAGCAGAGGAGGTATGCATTGACTGATGTGTAATTACAGAAAATTATGGGAGGTTTTATAGCAAATTTTATAGGCAATATCTAAATGTTTTTTTTTAGAATGCGTCACGTTATGAAATTCTGCTATGGCCAGAGTTTGATTTTTCAACAGTTCTTTTGTTGTTGCTGTTGTTTTTCAAACTTTCCACCATTGTAGCTTTAACTTGAAGTTTGATGGTTCAGTGAAATTTTAAACTTTCTTAAAATAGTAACGAGTTTCTGTAGAGATTTTGTGTTAATTTAAAAAATGAGTATATTGTCTTATTGTCACCCGGCGTCACCCATAGTACACTGTCTGAGTAATAGAATCTTTTAGAATCTAGTATAATAAGTATTCATGTTTAGGGCAGTTTCTGCCTCAAGATGATATAAGCTGAATGCTATGTTATTACACAATGGTAACTTCAATGCAAAATATGATAGGCTTAATCTTTGATTAGATGGGCGCGTTGGCACTTGTAAAATGTATCATTAAAAATGATAGATTTTGTGGCATTACTTTCAATGCTTTGTGGGATCTAGTCAGCTCATTTTATTGTCAAGACTTCAACATGTGGGTCTCACTGTAGATTGTTTCGCTAAACTCCCACTCAACTCACTATCAATAAAAGGACAAAATCCCACCGGCAATTGGGATAATTACTATTTCATTAAATGTCTAGGGCCATATCTGGAATTGCGGCAGGAGGCTTTGCAGCTTGATAGTGCAAGGGCTTGGTTCAAATTGCCTGCTGCCACTTCAAGTGGTTTCTCCAACACTTTCACTGCATTTATCCCCACTCACGCGGAATTAACCCTTTCAGTACCGTTGCGTTTTTGAGAATCATTTTAAATTTATAGATCAAGTGGCTGCTACATTATGTCTAAAAAAAAAAAAAAAAGAGAAAAAAATGCACAATCTACCGATAGGCCTGGTTCATTGTCAGTAATTAAGAAAAGTCTATGATTTTTCCAGAAGAAGACACTTTTAAGTGACTACTTAAGGATGCTGGGTGAGAATGAAGTAATCATTGTGGCTGATGCGTCTCTGGCCAGGACACGTCACCACCACACCATCACTATCAGTGCCGCCAACCGCCATGTCCACCTATTTTCCGGACGCCGTGCAAAATGAACGTCTCCCTCGGTGAATTGCCCTCTTTCCCTTCCACCGACTTCAATCTGTCAGGCCTGCAGAAAGTTATTGATTCCCTTCAGTAACGCCCAAAGAAGCCAGTTTTGTATCAGGAATGAGACAAATGAATTCATTGTCAGTACCTTGGCTCGAGAAGTTAAAAGAGATACAAGTTAAAAGCCCATTGCTGCCTCTAAGGAGGCAAAGGACATACCTACAATAAGGTTTCAGATCAATTAATGTCAGTCAACCAACCAATCAATTAGTCAAATCATTCAGTCTTTCTATCAGTCGGTCAATGCCTTAATCACCCAGTCGTAAGGATAAATAATCAATAATGAGGAATAAGTAATTAATTAATCAAATAACAATAAAACAAATGGAATTAATAATAATGAATTTTGTTTTGTTAAAAATAGGCAAATAAACACATAGATACATAAATAGTAAATAAATAAATGAATTCGCAGATATTTTTTTTTTTTTTTTTCATATTTTGGCACACAGTTTGTTGATGTAAAGTTATTGAGTTTCCATGTGGTATTCCAGATATGATGGTAAAAATTACAAGAAAGGAAAGTGAATGAGGAAACCAGTTGTATTCACAATCTTAGCCACTGGTTTCAAATGTTTCATATCAACGCACAAAAACGCGGTATGATTCAGAAGACTCTGAATGGCGCAGCTGTAAAAGGCTGTACAATGTGCGGGCTTGAAGACGTTCATTCCAACTACATGCCTGCAGCTGGTTTCCTGTTCTTATTAAATCCTCCACTTCTTGATTCTCATCTTTGAAAAATTACTTCACCCTCGAAAACAAATGTTTCGAATCATCGTGTATGTTTGCTTTCGTGGAGTTTTCTTGGTTTTCCTGTCTGGCTTTTGGTCGCCCAGCGTTACGGACTTCCTGGCTTAATGAGATATTCCGATCTCGCGGCAGTCTTACCAAGTAATCCACTTCGCCTGCATGCTCATTTCCTTTTATTTTCTCCGTCTACTTCTTCCCTCTCCGTCTTCCTGCAGTTGAGATCTGATCTTTTCAGAACTTATCGAAGCCACCAGCGTTTTCATCTTTCTTCCCCTGGATGGGTTTCTACCCTCCCTCCCCCCCCCCTTTTTTGCGTTTTCTCTCTTAAAGTCAGTATGTTCTTTTCTTCCTTCTCTCCAGCTCTCTTTGTCTCCCTTCTCTTCCACATACTAATGCAGTTAGTGAAAGACCACAGTCATTCTCTGCTCCCTCTAACGTTGTTTTGATTCCTAACATCGTCCTCTTTATCGATCTGCTGATAGATTTTTTTCTTCTCAGTTCTAATGTTTTTGTAAGTTCTGTATAGCGTTCTTCCCGTTTCCACCTTGTCTCAATGGTACTTTGTATGTTCTTTTTTTTCCCTTGTTTTCTTTCTTTCTTTGCTTCTTTCTTGCGGTCCTCCGTTTGTTCATTTCTTGTATTTCTTTTCTCCCTTCATTCCTTCTTTCTTTCCATATACAACCCGTCCTAGTGTTCTTTCTTTCTTTCACTCTCTTCCTCCATCGTCTCTTATACTGCCTGAGTTTGTGCTTTTTTTTTTTCACCCCTTTCCCACAGGTATTTTTTTTTTGGGAGGGGGGGGGGGGAGGGGTTGTCCTTTTCTGTCTGTTTCTTAACTGTTTGTTTATGCCCTTCTGTCTATCTATCTGCCCTTCTATTTTCCGCCATTCGTTCCTTCATTCTGTATCTGGATGCGTGTGTGTGCGTGGATGCGTGTGTGTGTGTGGGTGAGGGGAGAGGGTCCCCTTACAGGGATTTTCAGCCCCTATTTTAAACATCGCCTGGAAACTGGAAATGGTTAATAGGGGAAGTGATAATGAGATTGAGTACAGCGCCTGGTGCTGGAAAATCAATAGGTGCCCCTTTTTGACCGTGCAGTTGTGGACCCACCCAGTTCTTAGTGATGGCTCTGCTGGGAGGCCTTGAGTTTATTGGCGCTGATGATGCCTTTTAACTGTCTCGTCTATACAAAACAGATCATGCCTCTGGGCTCTAGATTTGTATCTTCGATTTTATTGTCAGAATGAGTCGGTATGTCTGTCTCTGTTTCCCCTTTTCTGTCTAGGTATGTGTTAGTATGTGTATGCGTAACTACCTAACTCTCTCATTCTCATTAAAGTTACTGGAAGTCGATATGTGGTTTGCGTGTGTTGAGGCGTACAAAAATAAAGAAAGAAATCAAATGGGCGAAACTCAAATAGATATTATAAATCTGCATTCTGCTGAGACGAAAAGTGGAGCGGCATTTTATCAGATTACGATAAGATTTTTTAAACAGTGGAAACTATCTTGATCTGGACCTTTTGCCCGAGCCATTTGTCGGCATAAAATGAAAACTATATAAATATAAAACTTCGTTTCTGCGTGAATCTTCAATATGCAGACAGTTTAGAGTGAGTGTGATTATCTCCATACAAGATGTATTGTACTTTTTTTTTTTTTTGCCATTGCAAGTGAGAAAGAGAGTTCAGTGCTTATTATATTTATCAAGAAAGGCACTCAATTTATCTTTTGTCATAATTAACATTCACAAATTTTACATATAATTTTGCCCGTCAGATCATACTGGCCATGTTTCCGCTTAAAAACGTTTAAATCGGTGTAAAACAATGGTGGTAGGAATAACTGGATGGATGTGAGTGGGCAATGGATGAATGAATGAATGAGTGGATGGATGGATGGATGGATGGATGGATGGATGAATAGGCTGGATAAATGGATAGATTTTGGGGAATGCATAGCCAAACACATCTAGAGCCGGCTCTCTTTTCTTTAGTTTGATATTTATTTACTGTTATATAATCAATACTTCATTTTTGCAATACGAGTAAAGAAGAGAAAAGGAGCTTTGGGTGGCCTGTGAGATATGGAAAGCGTATTAGAATGCCCAGGCATCAGATGTCAGAATCCATTATTCCTATCAGGCAATGGAAAATATAGCGCCATTAGCCTTTAACGCTTAAACGAAGAACCGGTTCACCAAACAATGCTGTTAAGAGGCCAAAATGGTTAACTTTTTCGCTACCGGTCATCGAGCTGTGACCCCGATCAAGAGATGTGGGTATATAAAATGAACGCTAACCTGCGCGAAGATAAATTATGTAAACTTGATGAAAAACGTGATTTCAGACGACGTAGAAAGATAGAAATATGAATCCTTATAAATGGAATGGGGGTGGGGATCAATTGGGGGGGGGGGGGGGGAGAAACAAAACTTCCTTCGTCCCAAATTTTCATATACATGTAAAAACTGTTCCTTAATGCACCTAGTGAATTCTTGAAGACAACATAGGTCTAGATAGTTCAGTATGAAGACCACGAATTTGCCGACCTCTCTTGAATATCTTTCCGGATTTGCTAAGCATGCACACATTTCAAAGACTACTCTTTTGATAAATAAATTGAATGATTTGATCTCGACAAGCAAAGTGTTAATAATACGCGTGAGACGGAAAGCGGTGTGTAAAAAGAAAAGAGGAAAGAAGAACTGAAATCAGTGAGGTAATGAGTGAAGCAAATTGGGAAATCTTGCACTATATCCGGTCTGATCGTAAACTGTTATAAGGCCTCTGTGGATCGAAGTATGAATGGCTTATTTTTCACATTTACAGCTTATCTCAGTGAGAAGGTGAGCTACCCTCTCCCGCAGTCTCCTTGATTACGGGTTTTCCCTTTTGACTTTCGTTTAAAACAGAGTTTTGTAGAGACTCAGAAGAGTTAAATTTGCACTATTGCTATGCTCATCTTGTCCGTGGCATTGTACTCCTGTCCTGAATTTTGATTTTGATGTCTTACTGGCGAATTCCCACAGTGGCCAAATAAGCTTCAATTTAAATGAACGAGCCCCTTTCCATTTCTGTGGGTGAGACAAAATTAATGTGGAAGTATTTCTGAAAAATGAGGGTTGATGAACATAATGGACAGCATGGAAGTGTCTGACCACAAGTGATTTATATCTTTTCAGTTTTTTATATAACCACCGATGCTGTATATTGGATCTGCGATCTCAAATATCACTTCTTCATCTGTCTGTCAGGATACAAATTTTATCCTGAGCATTTTTACAAAACTGTAATTATCACTACACGTACGTGTTTCGAGGGGAAACCGTGAGCTTCCGTGCTCCCGCAAATTCTCCTTGCAGATATCTTCTCATGTACCACCTCTCTGCTAGGACAATGAGGCTTGTTTTTGACCAAACCCTACTTCTTTCCTTTGTTAGACACTATCGGTTTCGAACAAGCACAATAGAGAGAACAGCCAGGTTTCTTTTTGTCATTTGAAACATGGATATAAAATTATTATTCTTTAATCTATATTATAAAATTTCAAGAAAACCCACAATAGGCTTATGGACCCGAAAACTGCTGAATGGATTCATCTGCAATTTGGCACACAACATTGTCGCATATGGATCTGTGTTTCTATATATATAAACTCAAAAAAAAAAAAAACTCATTATCTTTGACGTTATTCTACAAATGGTGTAATAATTGAATAATAAACTCATGAGGTTGCTTGATCCGAATTGTACGTTCGATAGTATGATGCGTTCAAAACACGTTTTCTCTGAGTAAATTTCAGTTTGATCAAACAAAATGTCAGCATCGAACTGCGCACGCTTTGCCATTCACTTTAAGACGCAGGGCTGTGTTTAAAAATCTGCCACTGAGGCCGTGGGTTCTCTCCTCGTTATTTTTTTTTTTTTTCAGAAATTTTCATGACGTACGTTTCGCGAGGAGAGCACAAAGGTGATTTTCCAATCGTTGTTGTGCTTGCCCAACATCTTTTGTCTGTCTAACTAAGGGAAGTTATTACGACTGGCCAGAAACATTCCTCATTTTTCAACAACATAGATACTGGTGCAAAATTCCAATATTTGCGATCTCATGCAAAATTTGACTTGCCCGAGAGCCAACTTCAGTCAGATGAAGACACGGTTGTTATTCATTATACCTGAATATTGCTTGAAGATCGTTATAATGGTGATGATTCTATTATTTCTGTGTGAAAGATGGTAAGCCTCCCTTCTGGTACCTCTAATAAGACCATCAGCCCAGGTTTAAACCATTAATTTGCTTCATGTTCTGTTATGCTCCTCACCGTGGAAAGTTTCTGAGAGTCCTCCAGCTCTCACTCAGCCCTATCTTGTTCAGGGGCCATAATAATGATCATACTGCTGCCAGGGAAACGAGCAGCGACGCTGAACATTGTCACTAATAACGTGTACACATCCTGTGTGCTTTCAGGCTTAAATCTTTTACAGGGGAACTTCATCATAACATGGCTGGCGGCAGAAAATAGATGAATGAAGCTTATTGCGATGAGAAAAAGCCCTGTCGAAAAGAGAGAGAAAGAGAGAGAAAGAGAGGAGAGGAATGGTAGAGGGGATGAATGGAAGGAAAGATGGAGAGGAAACTGCGGTGGGCGACAGGGAGAATTATTAGTTGGGATGGAAGATTGGAGTGAAAAAAAAAAAAAACGAGAACGACAGAAATAAGTGAATATGCACTTGTAACCTTCTTAAAGAAGCAAAATGAAACACGGCAAACAACAGTATTATTATTTATTCCATCATATAACAGAGAATGAAAAAAAAAAAAAAAGATATGCGTTAACATTATTGCCACAATTTTACAAGAGCGGGGAATGTTTAAGAATACTTTCGTTATAAATAGCAATAACATGGTAAGAAAACGCAAACGAGATCATTAGAAAACTGACGAGAAAATAAAACTGACTTGATCTGTATGTATATACTAGAAAAGAACCCACGGTCTCCTTGAGAGATTTTTAAAATTTAGCCCAGCAACTTAAAGTATATGATCACATTATCGAACGTACAATTCGAATCAAGCACCCTCGCAAGTTTATTATTCAATTATTACCGCATTTGTAGAATACCGTCAAAGATAATAAGCTTTTGGATGGTTAATGTACATAGAGACGCAGATCCAAATTGCAATAATGTTGTTCGCCAGGTTTCATATGGATCATTAATGATCCATATATATATATATATATATATATGAAGAGAGAGAGAGAGAGAGGATGCGAAAGAGATAGCAAGTATGGAAAAGACAGTTCACAAGATCCAATGTTTATTGTGTTTACTAGAAAGTAAATACGTCAACAAAAGCGACACTTACGATAAATTTAAAAGAAAACAAACGAAGAATTTGAGGATGAGGCTGGAACAAGTAGATTGGGAAGGTGGAATCTGGCGGTCTCGTCTGAAATCATTGATTACAGTACGAGATGATTTCTTCCTTTTTCACGTTCAGCCGTTAGTTTTTACAAAGATGAAAATAAAGGGTTTCGGGACAAAATGTGACATAATCAAAATCGCCGTTTAGAGAATAATGACAATTTGTTCTCCAGAAGCTGGTAATTTATCATTAAGATCTCGAATTTTCTGAAGACTTTCGGGAAGGATAAGTCGCGTTTGGTGAAAAGGAAAGTCCTCACCATATAGCACTACTACCATTCTCAGTATTGTGGGGTATAACTCAAAATGTTAAAAAAAATGGCGTTTGTCGCGTTTTTGCCCTGAAACCTTCCCAATATGATATGTAGGATTTCACGGCGTTCACGGCGATCCCACCCACTACTGTCTACTATTGTTTTATTGTTTGTCCATCAGTTTGCCTGTCTGGGTCACCCATTTTTTTTTTCTTTTATCTAATAGGCGATTGAAATGTGAAGCAACCCTGCGATGATCAGTCATGAAAAATGGAACTAAAAAGAACAAATTGAAAGAACGGGACACCGCATACTAGCCGATACTGTTTCAAACTGTTTGCATTAATTTGGTGTTCGTGAGAACTGACTGATTTCCCACTGGTGTCGTTTAAACACAAAATTGCCCGATATATCCCGACATGTCTGGCACATTCCGTATAATTTTTGTCATTATCTTTAATCATCACTGTCAATCCAGACCTTTATAAATATTGACATGTTCGCGATTCTTACTTTCTGAACCACTGTTTGCACACCCTCCTGAATAAATTATTACAAGGCTTTGTTCCCCCTCCCCCTCCCCCGCCACACACACACACACTCACGCCAAACACACATAATCACACACACGTGTTCTAAACACACATTTGTAATCACATTCATTCACTGGCCTTCTTGCCCTCCGCTCCCCCCTCCCAATTTCCTTCTCTTTCTCTCTCCCTCCCTCCCTCCCCCCTCTCTCTTTCTCTCTCTCTCTCTCTCTCTCTCTCTCTCTCTCTCTAGTTCTGTCCTATCTTATACATGTGCTGAACTCCAAAAGAAAACACGGTAAAGGCTGGTACCTTTGTATTTTATATATTGTCCTGTCGATGACAGATGGTTAAGTAGAATTTGCCTGTCGAAAGATTGATCCCCCGTAGATGTTTTTGTTTTTTTTGTATGATAGTTATTTATTTTGTTACATACTTATTTGTATTACTGTTGTTCAATATTGTACTGTTTTACAGGAGACAATGGAGACGGACTGCAACACTCACACAACAACACAGAACTGAGGTTAGTAGTTTATTCTTGTTTGGTTAGCGGTTTATTCTTGTTTGGTTAGTGGTTTATTTTTGTTTGGTTAGTGGTTTATTCTGGTTTGGTTATTGGTTTATTTTTGTTTGTGAAATGAGAAAAATGGGGAAAAGAGAAGGAGGCTCGGAGAAGAGGGAGAGGAGAGCGAGCGGAGACAGACAGACAGAGATGAGGCAGTTAAAGAGGTAGGTGACGAAGAGAAAGGTGAAGAGAAAAGAAGGGGTGAGGGTAGGGGGGAGAAAATGAGAGGGTGGAGAAGAGAAAAAAAAAAAGGAAGGAAGGAAGAGAAGAAGAGAGGGGAGATAACAATATCGTTTTTTTTTAAAACTAAAACAGATATCGTGCTTGGTTCAATTCTTCCAAATTCCAGCTCCCAGGCTGCACAGTTCTGATGTTTGTTCCAGGGCCGTTTCCAAAAAATCGTATCTCAAATTTACGTTTTTTTTTTTTTTTTACCTCGTTTTACGCCAGTTCATATTTGTTGTCTGTCCGATCCTATTACGTTCACCCAATTTTTGTGTCCAATTTTGTTCCAAATGGAATTACAGTAAGAGCTAGACCGCGGTTCATCAATTATTGATTGGTGCATCTTGAAAGCGAGTGACGACAGTAAATGGAGCGAGGTAATGCAAGTTTAGTGCATCGGATCAGCAGAGTGGGTAGAGCCAGTTATTTCATGGGCAGCTAAGCCAGTTTCAAAAGGAGCAGAAATGCATGAAATATTTTGGCAGTTTGATAGATCTGGGCCATGTTTTGCTTCAGAGTAACAATTAATAGCTGGCGTGTAATTTTTTACTTTCATAACTTGCGGTGCACTTTGATCTCGGACGAGTTCATATAAAGCAATGTAAATAATACACTTATTTCATTTTAACAGCAAATAGAGAATTCGAAAGATTCTGAATGAATTATTTGTTCTGCATCATTTATACACTTATCTCACCATTAGGGGCATCACTGAATATCACAAATGGACTGCCAGAGACCTTTGTACAATATAAGGTTTCTAATCCATCTATCCATCTACCATCCATCCATCCACACACCCCGTCTCTATTCATCCATCCATTCATCCACCTATCCATTCGTTTATCCATTCATCCGTCCTTCAATCCATCCATCCACGCACCCCCTATCCATCCATCCATTCATCCATCCATCCATTTGTCCGCCCAACAGTCCATGCCTACGGCCGACAGTCCACACCTACGTCTGTAGGTCCATCTGCCCATCCTTTTGCCTGTTCGTCTATCCATCCATCTATCCACCCATCTATCAATCCACCCATCCGTCCGTTTATTGATTTGTATTCTTTTTTTTAAATATTAAAAATATTAAATGGAAAAATGGTGATCATTATTTCAAGAGCAAAAGATGAATTGGTGAATAAAAATCGCATGTAACATGAAATCCCTGATGGCATCCAATGTAACACGGGGATTGCTAGCACTGCTTTTCCTCTTACAGATATTTTGTGGCTATATACCTGTCAATGGTGAAAGCTGTCCTAGCAGCCATAGAGATGTACGCCTATAGTGCCAATTTAACCAAGGTGAGATCAATATATAAACACATAGTGTTCAGTATAACTTTACTGGATCAAGTTGTAGATTGTATGCAACTACTAAGGTACTTCGAAAAAACGCTTTTTCCCTGAAAATTCTGTTTTGAGAAAATCATAGTGAAAAAAAAAACCAGTCTGAGCGATTGAAATGCTGCTGCAGTAGTGTTCGAACTTGTAAAAAGCTATATTTGATAGGTGAAGAAATAATTAATCATTGATTGAAAAGAGAGCAAGAGAACTTGTCGTGGTGCATTCATGTAAGTCCGACATTACTACTTTCAAGAAAAATAGAAAAAGAAATATTTGAATGTTCCATTTTAACAGGTTGAGATTTTGTTTCACCACCTAAATATCGTGTTACATAACTTTCAATGATTATTAAATGTTTTAAAACCAATTTTGACTCCGGATCCATTTGATCAGATATACATCTTTTGCGGTTCCAAGATGTGTAACAGGATTACTCCACTGTTACATGGATTGCACTGCTTTGCTTTTGACAGTAAGATAAACGGGATGCATTTGTCACGAGTGCCGAAACAAACATGCATTCTTTGCACAATGTCGTTCATAGCAGTTTACAGCCTGTAACTTACACCTTGCGGTTATGCAACGAATACACCTTTCAACCTCCTGCAGGTGGTTATCTTGCTGCACCATGAAAAGGTATGACGAAAAAAAAAAAAAAACGGTTTTCAGGAGATGTTTTAAGACAAAAATATAACGATCTATTTTCGGACTTACAGTGTTAGTGCTTGCTTGCTTCCGTCGTGGTATCAAAAGGCGATTAGCAACAGCTCACAATAAATCATAAGTCTCCAGTGTCAATGATGTCGTCAGTGGCCGTTCTATTCATCGGGAAACATTCGGTGTCAGCATATTGCCAGTAATTTTATTTGTACAGATCACTCCAGTGTCACTTAATCTTCCATGCCTCTGAACTTACATTGCCAATATATTTCTTATTTCCCCATGTCAACATTAAAATTTCGTGAGTATTTCAATTTTGTGATAGCCTATTTATTCCTTGTCAGCATATGACTGATACTTTTTAATCGCAAATCTGAATGATTTGAAGAAACCAACATCTTGATAAGTAATGGCGTTTACATTGAACTGCCTCAGGTCCGTTTGTTGATATTTATTATATCATGTTGGAGATGGAAGTGACATATATAATATGACTTGAAAACATCTGTCACAGACCAGGAAGAAATGCTTGGAAACCTTAATTGAAGAGTGTACAGAGCTGGGCAGTTCCAAGCTCATGGATCAACTTGGAAAAAGGTAATCTGGTGCTTTATATTATGTTCACTGAAATCACTGATTATATCTCTGGGGCAGCAAATGTTTACTCAAACCTGTGTTTATACACAGAGGTCATATTATGTACATGTACATGAGTGTACACAGTTGTGTAAGTGAAACCTTTATGAATATTCTCTTTCTAGAATTTAAACCATCAATGTGGACTGAAATTGTGAGCATATGGCTGGCTTCATGCAAACCACATGTTTACAAATATTATTTTTATTTTTGAAAATGTTCCCCTTTACAACATTTGATTGTCAAAAAAAAAAAAAAAGAGAGAAAAAAAGAAGAAAAATGACCACTAAAAGAGAACTCAGACATGTAGTGGAAGAACTTTTGGATTTAGACTCTATGTTGACAATGGTTTTAAAATATAATTTGGAAGAATTACTTGTGAATATTTATTAGGTACATTTGTTGTCCAACAATTGGACACTCCCTGGGCAACTTACATCTCAAACATATTTTTCTTTCAGTGGTAAAGTTGAATTGACTCTGGATGCCATCTCCAGCAGCCCAAGGTGAGATATTATGGCAAAGGTTTCTGTGTGCCATCCTCTTCCTTTCTGATCCATTATCTCCATCTTCATCTTCACCTATACTATTGCAGAGGTACTTTTGAACATGGGGCCACTAACTTCCTACCACCCTCTCTGTCTTCCATTGCTCTTTGAGAATCAGCAAATCTTATTCCTGTCCATGTTCGATAGTTCCCATCTCTTCCTTTGTCTTTCTTTTCTGTGACTGTGTCCTGTGATATGATTTTTGCGAGGCCAGATGATTAGGACACATATTACATGACCATACCATCACCATTTTGGTTTCCTTATCATACTTTACAGCGAGGAGATTATTGTGAGATCCTAAAGCTTCCTCGGTCACTTTACAGACTTTTTCAGGTGTTACAAAGTTTCTATATTTTGTGCCAAAGATTGTCTGCAGCATCTTATTTCTGTCTTTATTTATCTCATTGGATGTCCCACCTGCAACAACTATTTGCTCTTTTCGACTATCCAGACAACTGAAGCAGTCTGTCCTCTGCTGGATTAGTGTCAGTGGGGCAGTTTTACAGATTAGCTATCCTTGTCTGTTCCTGCAGTGCCTTTCATGACCAAAGCTACCTATGTTCGGTGACCATAGTCCATTGTATTATCTGCAGTGAGGGGTAGTGTTACTGTCATTGACATAGATTTTCATGCATTTAAGGTCATTACACTCGCAAGCTGGATTTTACTTTATCTAACTGAAAATTTTGGTTAATATTTCATCCAACCATCAAGAAATATCCATGGATATAAAGAGAAACACAACATGAGAATGGCTGAGTATGTTTTATGTGGCTTAGATTTTCCTGGGAAAAAAATATGTACAAAAGTAACTTAGGTATAATGCAAAATTTCCAAATCTGAGAGAGATTAAGGTTTTTCTCAATCTTTCATTGGTGGTGTATGAGAGAAGAAATCACAGAAACACAAACAAGAACAGACAAAACACCAGTAGAAGCAGTTGTAAAGTCTTAGTGGTGGGAGATAATTTTCAGCTAATTTTATCTTAGAGATCAAACATGTCAGTTTTAATATCTTCTAAACCTACAGTGACCTGGTGATTAAAAAGAGTTACTTTTCACTGGGAAACTCATTATTATAGACATGAATCCAATTTCATGATTTTCACAGCTACCGTAGTATTTTCATATCAGACATGCGAACATTTTTTTTTTTCATTTAAGATATGGAAACTACATTGAATCATTCCAATTTCTGTTTCAAGTGGTTGATCAGTGGTTGATGCTTTTTTTCCTGTGCCTTAAATGTTAGACAAAATCACAGCAACATTTTGTATCTTTCTCCTGTTAGATCTGTCTTTATTCATATCCAAAGAGTGATAGTTTTAGCCTGGATGGTATTTATAAAGAATGAATACTTTGTCACTGTATTGTGCATCCCTTGATGCTCACAGAGATGAGTATTAGTCACAAATAAAGATCTTATAGACTTTCTTCTGTTACTTCTGTCTTACTAGAAATCCCATGAATGAAGGTGAGAGCAACCATCTGATGAAGTACATCTGTCTGACCCTGTATGACATTCCTGGGCCAGGGGATCATGCTGGAAAGTCCATGGGATCTATGGTATTTGCTGAGACTTTCCTAGAGTCCAGGATAAGTGTGGCAGGTAAAAAAAAGTGTCTAATTTGTCATGAATGCCATTTATTCACTGCCATTACCTTGGTCTGGAGTATAATTATGCATTTCTCTATTGTGCTGCTAAGTGTAAAAAAAGAAGGTAATTTCAAAAATCATGAATACCGCTAATTACAATCAGTCAAATGGATTATGGACACCAGTAACATCAATCAATAGGAGAATTACATTGGGAATAACTTTAATTACACATATTCTGTCACACCAGAGTAAAGTTTACATTAAGAGGCTAACAAGAAAAAGAAATGGATACAAATGGTGAGTTTTAAAAAGGTGATTTAGAAAACTGTTCCTATAACTTTGAGTGCCATCCACAAATAATAATTTTTGTTTTGGGGGGCTCTTACAAATTTTATCACCCTTTGTTTTTTTTTGTAGCAACTAATTTAGTTAATGTAACTAGATTATATTTTTCTCCTCTGCCATGACACGAAGTGAGAGATCAGTGAGATTGCCAGTTTTTCTTTAATCAGTGTCATTTTTGCATTGCTAATGGCATGTTTGATATAAGTGGTCATTTTTAGTTTCTAAGCAGAGATGCAAATGCTAAGTTTAAGATGTAATATTTAAGCTTTTATACATTGCATATATATGGTTGTAAATTTTTTTAGTGATGTGGAACAATATTCCTTGAGGTTCACATTAAATGTTGCAATAAATTTATTCAAGTATTTTCTCCTCCCGCCCATTTTTTTGTTTAACTTCTCACCTTCTTTATTTGTTTTTTTTTATCACATGTATTGTGTTTCGCTTAAAATTTTATTTAAAACTTGAAACCAGCTTCATTTATAAATGGATGTCACTGTGATTATATAATGGATTTGTAGCAGTTTTTTATTTATTTGTTTCTTATCTGGCAGGGTCCACAGATGTCAGCTCAGACTATTTGATTCTAACATCAATTGTTCCCAGATGTCAGCTGTGGAGCGTGAGTACATCGTTGAATAATCTTCTTCTGTTGTAGTTTATCAGATTTAGTGATGACAGTTATCACAGTAATCGTTGGTATTCTAGAGACTTATTGACATGCCTTGTGGTGCGTAGCAAGACCAATGACAATATGACTTGCGACCAGGGCAAATGAGTCGGAAGTCGGCCCGGACAACGAAGATAAACGGCTGTTTTTGGTCGTTTTTAACTACTTTCCAACTAAGATACTAAAATTTTTTTCACAGAACATCAATTTAACCTTTTTTTAATCTGAAACAAAAAGAAATATTTTGGTATCATAGTTGGAAAATAGTGAAAAACGGTCAAAAACTGCAGTGACTTGAACTCACCTGGCGCGACGTGCGACTCATTTGCCCTGGGCGCAAGACATATTGTCTTCAAAATTCAGCCTCTGCTGCAATAAAAATCAATAAAAAATTCAGTTTCAACAAGGATGGCATGCCAGATATGTGTTCCTTTGAACCAGAAGCAGGACCAGTAAATTCCCAAATGATATGGATTATGGAGGCAGCAGTAAAGGTCACATTTAATTTTGTACAGTTTCTTCCACTGATACATAGCAACTGAATCTCCAATGCTACAGTATTTTTACCTTTATTATGCAAACAGAGTGATTTCATGGTATTTGCTGTATTTTAGATTCTTGCATTTTGAAGCTTCATGTTATAGGTTGCAGGCAGAATGGTTTTGTGTTTCAATGATACTGTTATACGTCAACTGTATTTCTCCTGTTATATATTTCTGGGTTTTTTGTTTTTTTCCATGATATGAAAGACATGGTAGACTTACGACTGTCTGTGCTGTTTGATTGTGACAAAACTGCATTCAAAATAGCACTAAACATTGATATAAAGAATTGTATCATTTGGGCATAGATTATCAACCCGTTCAAGAGGTGAGGTATCATGGTAATTTAGTTTTCCCACATTTGTGCTAGGAAAACTGTAAAGGGCATGAGTGAAGTTAGGGATCTGTCAATATGTGAGGAATTTTCACTTTCAGTTTACTCCAGTATATAATAAAGTATATACTTTTATGACAGGTATTGAATGGCCTTTCGCATCATAACGATAAAGTCACTTTCAGTTGAGTCCTCACTCGACCCAGAACTGGATCTAGACCTATTTCAAGATTTTGATTCTTCGAGCGCATACTCATTCCCCCAGTCTTCATACGATTGTTTGTCATCTGTATTACCATTTACAAGCATTTGTATGACATCAGTATGGCAAAAAAACGTTTTATGATTGTATCTGTACAGTTGGTTGTGAACAAGAGCACAGCAAAATTCAAGTTCCAATTACGCTTCATTTCGATAAATTTTTGGTACAGAAGAGGTGTATTTGTACAGAAAAATTATCACTGACCATGATTCTGAAGTTGGTTTGGCCCTAATTATTTTCTATGATTAGTTGAAATGCGAAAACATTTGACGTACCATGTATGTCCTACTAGTCCTGGCTAGCCGCTATCCATGATGTACCACATACGTCAAATCAGCATCTTGGCACAATTGACCAAGAGCAAAATATGACATAGGCAGAACGTCATATGGGTCATGAAGGAGGGCTAAACATCCAAAATATTAGTCTTATATATTATTTAAAAAAATAGAAAAGAAAAGGAAAAAAGAAGTTTTAACAAAAATTTTTGCAGACTTTATCCCAGTGTTGCAATGGACATTTCTTATTCAATATACCTCCGGCAGAAGAATGCTACAATCCTTTTCACAAACTTTGCTTCCTGTTTCTGAAGATAGTGCTATCTACTTTGATGTCTGGTTTATCATGCCTAATCTTTACCAGCCACTGTTCTTGACTTCTTTAATGTTTTGATGCTTTCACAAACTTGAGGTGTACCAGAGAAAGGCACAGTAGCAATTCTTATATTAATGCTGTGTTTCATCAAGTGTGGATTTTCTTGTCTTGTCATCTGGGGTCATTGATCAATTCTTTGCATACCGTCTAAACATGGTGGATGTTTTGAGAAAGCCATTTCACTATTCTCCCTCACCACCAGATGTCAGGCCATGCCAAGAAACTCAAGCCCACAGCCCCCAATCTGCCCAGAGACCAGTGGGGTGAGCTGTTGATGGTGCAAGGAGACATTCACATGAGTGGCACTTGGACAGCTCTGTTCCCTCCTGAACAAAGTAAGTAAGAGCAATTAAAATAACCCGACTCTAAATTGTACATATCAAGTCCAGTGCAAGTACGTGATGGGTTTGCCTTACATCAGGTGGTGTATGTTTTTTGGGCAATGTAATACCTGTACTCAGCAAAACATGGAAATAGCATAATATGTACATAAAGGGACTGCAGCCCTATGCAACTAGTCATTGTTGACAGTGTTGAGTCTTCATTTTTGAGTGATGCATTGTCACAGAGGAGCACAATACCAGAGTCCAACAATCTAAGCTTCTGAAGAGTGGTAGTTAGGACTTATTGGAGTATTCTCAATATTTCCCCAGATCTCATCCCCTGTGACTTTAGAGCTTTTCCCTAAATGCTAAGAAACAAAAAAAAAAATCTGAGAAAAGTCTTGAGGCAAAGATTTGACTTGGAAGAGGACATAAACAAGAGATAAACTTTGGTGCTGGACAAAGCCATTTAAGTCACTGTGTTTAACAGATGACTGTACCAATGGCACAGCTGTGTTGACATTGTTGGATGTTCGTTTTATATACGTCTTTCAACCTCCTTGCTGGTGGTTATATCGATGTTGGCAGATGTTCCACTGTCTAGGTTTTATAGTAATGTGCATGTTGTACCAATTATCATTAGTGGACTTTTAAATGTTCCTGAGATATGGAAAATGACAACTTGTTTTTTAAATGAACTCATAAGGGTTTACATTTGCGTAGTTTGTATCGCTTATGGTTGTAATTAAGATGCCACTTACTGTACACTGGATTTCTACAGTTGTCTTGTCAGTATGGGAGCATGGACTGTCAGTTCAGAGCTATGACTATGGCAGTTTCACTTTGCATGGTTCTGACATCAGCAGCGTCTCATTGTATGATGGGGTGAGTTCCTCTCTTATTACTATTTTGTTTTGTTTTTTCAATGGTCATCTTTATTATCTACGGTATTTATTTTATACAGGTAAAAAGTGATATCTCTGAAAAAATATAAATATTAGTAAGCTGTCCAGGTTTATCTTCTTTTATACAGTGTTGGCTTGTGAGTTGTTGCCTTTTTCAATTCTTTCACCATGATTTTGTACATAAATAAATCACTTATAGGACATTTTTCATTTGTTGCAGGGGATTGTTAGTGATGACATGGCTTGTCAAGAAGTTTTGAATTTTCCCATCTTCAAAAAAAGGTTTATTCATAGCCCTACTGTATCCACAAGCCTTTTCCAGTTGTTGATTTTTTTTTTTTTTTTTACTGATTTCTAAACTAATGGCATGACTGGTCTCAGATTTGTTTACACCAAATATTTACTTATTGAATAGGTCCAAGATTAGATCTGGTTATTTTAAAAAAAATGTCAATTTTTAAAACTACTTGTTGTTTATAAGAAATGAAGAGAGAATTCTCTTGCCAAAGCGCTTCACTGCTGAGTTGTGTCGTTTCAAGCAAATTTTCGGCG
>JBCAUA010262641.1:0-20105 GCA_038406235.1 Peronia verruculata | reverse complement strand
AAGGGGGAGGGAGGTAAGGTTAAAAGGGGGGGGGGGGGTGTCCTAGAAGTCATTTTTGAAACCGTGGGGGGGGGGGTGATTTTAAAAATTAACGTAGAATTCTGCATTATCAAATGAGAGGAAAACAATTAAAAAAAAAAAAATCACCCATGGTTGCCATGGCAACGGCTGGCATTTTGAATTTTACTATATATTTATGTAACTTTACAATAAATAGGCTTCTACATTTTTTAACCAATTTGCTTGAAATGTTGCATACATATTTTTCAGCTCAATATCTAAAAACGATCAGAGGGGATTATTGATAATTGTCTTAATTTTTATTTCCACAATTTTTTCAAATCGGGATGTAAAAAAAAAAAAAAAATCACGAATTTTGCCAGAATTTGGCCCTAAAATCTCCAATGTTTCAAAAATGTAAAACGTTATCAAAAATCCCTTCTAATCATTTTTTATATAGTTGTATAATGCTTTGTTCTATATTTTTGTCAATTGCTCCATAAATAAAAAAATATAAAAAAAAGCAGATAGCATATTTGTGCCAAATACGCAGTTTGAGAAAAATGCATTAAACTTTTGTTTTCGCTAAAAAAAAAAAAAAAACGTAAACAGCTTTTGATCGAACTTTTAACCCCAAAACATTTGTTTCACCTACTAGACCTCTTTCCATGCTTTCTATGCCTTTTGTTTCCTTCTCGTGTGCCCCTTCTCCCATTTTTCTTCCATTTTTGCTTCTCTACCTCCATCTGCAATAGGGTTTCCGTGAAGTCATTTTAGGGTTCAGAGAGGGCTATATGTGGCCACTATGTCTTCCTCTGTCACAACCAAGAGCGTTTTTCCCCTTCCTCTGACAAATAATCCATACTGCACTCTGAAACAGAAGAAACGCGGCTTATTTCAGCCTCATTAGGCCCTGGGAAGTCTATTTCAGAGGCCCTTGTGAATGTTTTCACTGATATTCGGTATGGTCAGCGCCTCAGATGGTCAGTCAGTGTCCACCCCTGGCTGTCGGGCTCGCGATATTGATGAAGGAGATCATAATCAAGTCTCCTATATACAGTTTGCTCTTACCCAGCGAAGTAGTGATGATTAATCACTGAGTAAAGAGCCCAAAATGAGCAAGAGCCTGTATGGCAGGGGGTCGGTCAACCTTTGTTTGACCACCCTCCTCACCCCTTATAATTGACATGTCAACTTTTTAATACCATTTATATATTTAGCAGAGACCGAACTTTTAAAAGAAAAAAAAAATTGAAGATTTTGAGCAAAAACCAGATTTCAGGACCTGCCCCCCCCCCCCCCAACCCCACCTTAACATGACGCACAATCCTTGATTTATATAGGTAGTATATTCATACACATGGTCATCATCGGCGTTCTCTCGATATTGGCCTACATTTTACAAATAAAATGTCTTAAACTATCTAAGACGACTATCCACCGGCAACTATAATTCAATACATCAAAAAAGTTGCAAAACAATACGAAGAAACTGGTTTTGAGTTAATAAAGTAAACCCGCCCCTAAACAAAAACCCTCAAGAGAAAACTGACCATCTGGGAGATGAAATGCTTGAGAAAAGCAGTAAACATGACCAGGCGAGACAAGATCAGAAATGAGGTGGGAAGAGACAAGGCAGGAAGAACACCAGTCCTGCAACACATCGAACAACAGAAAATCATGTGGTTCGGACACCTCACAAGACTATCCCTAAATCAACCAGCTCTCCAGGCATATAACACCAGGTACTCAGGCTGGAGAGCCAAGGGTAGGCTCAGACGACGCTGGAGCGACTGTGTGGCAGACACTCTCAGAAACCAAGGGGTGTCCCTCCTCCAGGCCACTCGCCTTGCCGCCCACAAAAAGATTGTATCTCCCCTCGACACCCACCGGTATAAGCAGGAGATGAAAGAAAAAGTAAACTGAGCTGAGTGGATCATAAGCTGAGATAAACCACCACGACAGGAGGTTGAAAAGCTTACCAAAACCGTAACCGTAGTGGAGTATGCTTTCCCATCTGAATTATAAACACTTTGCGGATAATGCTAAATATATTCCTCCATTGATCTTTCTGTTTTGAAACTAAACTCCCAACCGATGCCTACACCTCGATGTGGAAACCTACATTGCCACTTCATCATTGCGCCCATAAAGTTCCATCTTCTTGCGCGCAACTGGCCAAAGTTTGTAACGGAGACATAGATGCAGGTCCTTTTGAATCTAAAACTTGCAACAGCTGGCTTGGCCACATGGCTGGAAAATTAAAGAGCAGGAATTTAAAAAAAAAAGTATTTTATTTTGATTAGCAAGTAGACCAGTACTTTGCTGTTTCATGTTGAGTGATCATTAGACTATAACAGTGCAATCATCAAACCATGAGACTGTGATACCTTTGAATAAAACCTAATATGGTCAGGATCCAGTCCTTAAGCTTTTGGGCGTACACCGTGACTGTGCGTGACATAGAACTGAGTTTTGGTCAGCCTAATGACGAAACACACGTAAAGGCTGACAAGATTTATTATATCAGTCTAAATCAGTGGTTCCCAACCTTTTTGCACTCGGGACTCAACACCCAAAAAGCTTTAAACACAGGCGACCCCTCCTCTCCTACTTTCAGCAATTTGCTTTACATTTTATATTCTGAGATAGAGGGGGAAAGAAACACTGAAGCAAAATAAAGAAATATGTACGAGCCTAAAAATGTAACTGATGAGTTGAAATTAATTTTATTCCAAGCCACTTCTAGCAAGGCTTGGTAGAACATGTACACAAATCAATATTTCAAAAACAAAAACAAACGTTCTCAAGAAAATGAAGGGGGGGGGGGAGGGGAGAGGAATTGGGAGCAAGTCTGCTGAGCTGCCAATTCTTGAGGAGCTTGATTGTTGCAAACGTCTGGTTCATCAGGAAAATGCCCACCGTCTTGTCTGCTGGAAAGGAGGAACTTTTCGAATCCTGACCAATAATCGGTCCAAAACTAATGCAGAATCAAGTTCAGAGAATGTCCTTGCAGTAGGAGTGGTTGACATGGTTGGCTTGCTGGCTAGAGATGCCATTAGCAACTCCTGTTTGCGCTTGTGCACAATCTGTGCTGTCAGCAAACTGGATCAGGTCATCGTAGGAACTGGTCGAAGAGCGGGTCGTCATCCTGGTAGACTGCTATGGCGAGACTGCACTGCTGCTAGGGCTCCCTGGTCCACTTATCAGGGGCGCTGCGTTGGTCGTCGGGGGCGCAGCGACTCTGTATGTGTGTGTTTGTGTGTGTGTGTGTATGTTTTGTTTGTTTTATTTTGTTTGTTTGTTTGTTTGTTTTTGGTCTGCTCATTGAGAAAAGAGGCCGGGGTCGACTCGAAGGTCCTGCATTTGGGGATGGAAGGACACGAAGATCGAAAACCCGCATTTTTTTCAGTGCCTCAACGGTCCTCTGGCTTCCTGTGGGTAGGGAAGCCCGACGTCTAGCCTTATGGGGGCGAATATATTTCGGAGGTCCAGCGTACGTTACGTGCATTAGAGAACCCAGAAAATTTCTCAGCAAAACTGGCACTCCTAAAAGCCGAGATAGTCCTACTTTCTTTGTACTGATAGACTTAATTAAGAAAAACAAAAGCTTCGGCGGTCAAGTGTTGCTGATCTGCACGTCCGCTTATCAGGGCAGGGATTGTTGCGGACCCTGGCTGGTCCTTCGGGCAGGGCTGGATCTTCTGCAGGGCCTTGTACGGGCCTCCCAGCACGCGTTACCGGACTGGCCGCTGTCTTTAAGCTGATCTTAAATGCTTTCAGCGAGTGTAAAAAAAAAAAAAAATCCTCCTCGATAATTCTGTTGTCTTTTGTCATGTGAATACACATTCACCAAACATAAAGTAAACACAAAGTAAACACAAAGACTAATACCGGACCAGTTGATTCAAATAAAGAAACAAAATACTCAACCAGCCAAACAAACAACAAACAAAACAAAATAAACAAACAAATTTTAAAAATGAAAAAAAAAAAAGAAACAAAACTAAACAAAAATTGGTATCTAAAAAGTAAGCACTACACGCTATGTAAGTTTGTGTAAAACTATATTACAAAGAATCGACATAAAGCAAAAAAGGTATGGCATCTTGCTCTGAGTGCTAAATTTGGTTATAGTCCAGTGACTCGGCCAGCAACGGTCAATGGAATGAGCATGCTCTGTGGGTTCTTAGCTATTCTGTTTTAAATCATCCATGAGATCTTTTCTTTCTTCTCACTTTTTTGCCTTCACTCGTTCCACTGATTCACTGACTGGCATGAGACCCAATGTGAGGTAATTTTCGGTAGCCTTCCTCTCTCCTCTCTTCATATCACCTGTTACCATTTACATATTATTTTGTTGTTGTTGTTGTTTAACTGTGTAATTAAGTGATGTACACTACTCACCACTTTTATCATTATTGGAGGGCATCCAGTTCATTAGGCTTTAACTGTATTGACATAGAATGCCATAATATGTGCAACAGCTTGAGCAAGATTTAGTTAGTATCATGATCAGTAATGATAACCCTCATCACTGGGAAACAGCAACACGTACTTGAAATGTGTGCTAATTTCGGTCTGCTAATATTTGAATGGTTTCAGGTTGCGTAAAGAGCGACACATCTAATGAAAGAACGCACTCATCCTCTGAAGACCGACGTCTGTCTCGCTCTGCTTCTGAAGTTTCCGTACCACCATGATTTCAGGATGATTTTACACTATCTTTTACAAGGACTATTTATTTTTGGACACACGTGCTCCGCAAACAGCCAACAATTTCTCCTTGGTTTCAGCTGTAGGAATAGATTGTTGTGGTTGATCTAAACATTGCGTTTTACAGCTGTGGTGCTTTCACAACTTGGACTATATTCTTTTTTTTTCATTCCCTCTGACGCAAACGGTTTCTGACAGATGTAAATGTTATCTAAAGGATTCGCAATTCTAGGTTCAACATTTCACCATCGAAGTTGAGGACTGACGTATACTGTATTGTTTTTTCCTCCAGAATTTTAGATTATTGGCAATCTTCTTTGGGCAGTGGATTCGTAAGCACCACATTGCCCACATACTATTGGCAAATCCTCAGAGGAGACACAGGGAATGGGATACATGAGTATCACATAGTCATATTTAAAATATCTGATTGGCATTGAGATGTAGGTTAGGAATAGTGGGCAGACGTTAGGATAAGGGTATGAGTTGGGGTTATAGGTAAGGTTGAGTAATCCATAGGGAATTTATTATGGTACATGTTCGGCTCTGAGTGATTAATAGGTACAATGGGCCTACCTTTCCGCAGTTATCTTCATGATGACGATGTTGTGCCAGATTTAAAGGTTGTATTAGTAACAATAACTTGCATAAATTGTTTCTATTTGAAGACCACAACTAGGCAATGATGCCAAAACCCACGGCACATAATGGAAAAGATAAGGACCGCGTCAAGCCATGGCAAATTTTTGTTCTGTGTGCGGGTCTCTTCGGCACTGAGGCCAGCATAACTTTTCAGCAGATATACATGGTGACGGTTGAACAACTTCTGGGTCTGCCCACAGCTTTAGTGTCTACGGCTTCAGTCATTTCAGGTACAATATCTCTGGTGTCCATCCCTATAATGGGCAAGATTGGAGATGGAGGATACAGAATGCGGAGAAAGACTATAATGGTCATCATTGGTGGTGCGTTGCAGATGAGTGGCTACTTCATTCTTATCGTGTTATGTTTAACTAAAGCTTTCAACCTTGCTTTTAAAAATGATGAAATGAGACATGTTAACGCGAATTGCACAGCTTCAAAAACGTCCATCAACGCTATTCAGTTCAACAGTACCGGTGCATTAACTGAATGGAACAGTCCTAATATGTGTGGACATCAAAATTTATTGACAGCTGTCCAAGCCAGGAATCAGTCTAAGCCAATGAACAAAACATCTCCCGAAAGTGTCAGTAATTTAGGATATATCTCAATACTGTCCTTCGTCATGTTTGACATAGGCTTTGATGCAGGCACCTCAAACATACGATCTTTTATGTTGGAAATTTTACATCCATCCGTACATTCCCGGGCCTTGTCTGTAAGTAGAGCACGTATGGCTTGTAATTGAGTACAATGTTGTTCTTTCTTATATTCTATTGTATTTTTGTTTCTGTTTCCATGTGAAAGTGACAGAAGAGAAAGTAAATTCCACACTGATTGAGGACTAGTTATTAATTTGCGCTATCATTGCCGTTTGCCTGAACATTTCATTGGAAGCTTAATCAAATATGCCAATCGTCATGTAATCAATTACATATATTTGATAGTGAAAACGGAGCAACAATTAGGTCGTTTTTTTTTTGTTTTTTTTTTTTTTGTCCATCTTTTATTTATGCATTCGTTGGTGAATAAGTTAAAACTCAATCTTCAATTTTTATTGGACATTATATGGAACCATTGGCTCATGTTCAGTGCATAAAAACCAAATAAACAGATCTGGGAAGTTTATTAATACCTCATCATATATGGCTGTTTCAGACTGGAGTTCTGATGTCAGGACTTGGTGGATGTAGTCTATCTGCAGTTGGCTTAATTCATGCAGCGAATGTTATCGGACATCCAAATGACTCTGGTCTTATCCAAACAGTTTTTCTCTGCATCTTCTTATTTATTCTAACCACAGTCACCATCCCAACTACCTTATTCTTTGGGAGATTCCTTGAACGGCATCAGAGAAGAGATTACTCGATGACAGACGTCGATAATATTTCAAGTAGCAACAGTTCTGACGATTTGATATCTGTGGATCGTGGAGTGGGAGTCAGCTCTACATCAACAGCAGAAGAAAATACATGCAGTGGATACTCCGAGCATGTCTTCCAGAAACTAATGTCCAGAGCAGCCAATTACTTTACACCATTGTTGAGATCTTACCGCTTTCTGTGTCTGACTTTTATCTGCATTTTTGCGTTTTTTGCTTCTGGAATGAATATATCATTTGAAATGTATTTTTCAAATTTTCTAGCTGCGGGTGTCTATGGCGGGAGACCCGATGCCCCTGAAGGCTCTGAACTCAAGAAGCGATTTGAGCAAGGACTGAAAACTGCAGCCACAGTGACCTTTCTATTCCAGGCCACGTTTTTTCTCTTCAGTCTTGTGCATGAAAGGATTACAGCCAAACTAGGTACATTAGTTGCTCTCTCAACGCTTAACTTAAAAAAAAAAAAGGTAAGAGGGAAAGAAATAGAGTCAATATGTTTTAAACCCAGTCCATAACACAAGAAGATCAGACATAGAAACTGAGAGCATTTGCGTACTTTTCTTCTATTTTCGTTCACTATTGTCTTCAAAGAAAACTAAATGTGTGTATTATATTCATTAAAATGTTTAAGTCTCGGTCAGCTCATATAAGTATATGAGACGAATAGCACAGAGAACACATACAGATTTACATGTTAGGCAAGGGAAAGCATTTACAGTATTCCCATTGTCCAAAATGACGCACAGAACTCTTACTCTGAAATGAAAAAAGTGATGTTCTATCTCAGATACATTTGCCCGTCTAAAGCCCGCAAGAATTGCTTAAGTAAGAAAATTGCTGAAATTATTTTGTTTTCTACAGCAGGAAGTAGCACAGAATCAGACTGTGGCAAATGCAGGGAAATCTATTTAAATTGGTCCAGGAAATGAGGGTTTTTTAATCTAACCAACAAAACCGGAATTTCGTTGTTTTTTTGCATTTTGACGCCTTTCGATGTGAGAATAATTATGGCTGGGAAAAGAAACATCAGCTTTTATGCCTGTAATGGCGCTAAAAGGGGCCACTAGGAGACTGAATAGAGATGTTGGATTACGTTCAATTACGATTTTCTCAAAATATACCTTGTTTTCTCTTTTTTCTCCCGAACTTCTCTTTTTTTTTTCTGATCGAATGGACTTAAATTTTGAATACATATTTGCTGTAGCATGCGCCCACTTTTCTAAAGTTTATTAAGTTTTCGAAAGAAAATTCGAAATTTTGCAGAGAAGTGACAAAATAAATAGTTCATCAACACCTATTTCCAAGACATGACAGTCAGCATAAGACATAATATGATATTATTATGACATAAGCATGTCACATAAGACATATTTTCTATATAGATCTATTGTATTGCTGTTCCAAATTTTGAACTATCTGGAGGAGCTAAGACTAGACACTAAATCCAATATGGTAGCTTTGTCATGGCAAGCAATTATAAAACAAAACAAAACAAACAACAACAAAGAGAGAGAGAGAGAGAGAAAGCCCAAACTATTTTCGTACATATTGAACATGCTGAATCCCACATTTGAGGCTTAAAACGCCCCTAATTCAAACATTTTTTTGAAATCTCTCACAATTTGCACTTTTCAACTCACAGATCGCACCAGCGGTAAACATGACTTTCGATTTTTCACAACACTAGAATATTTATGTGTCATGCCGAAATGAGTTCTGAATATATCTCTCTCTATCTCTCTCTCTATATATATAAAGATAGATAGATACATTTGTGTGTGTGTGTGTTCAAATTCCCATATAGATTCAAATTCCCATCTTTTAAAATCTAATAAACATAGACGTATGAAAATGAGACTGCGATCCTTTTTTCCCTCCCCCCCCCCCCTTTTTTTCAACACTGTACAAAACGTTTATGTCTCATAGATGTATCTTAGTAAGATGCCAATGAAAACGTCGGTATACTGCGAACACCAAGTACCAAACATCCGGGTGGTCGAATAGCATGTGGAAATTGTGCAGATCAGATATATGTCGATGTTTCTAATTCTCCAAGAAGTTTGATTAATGTGTTTGTTTGATGGCTAAGGTTTGTTTCCTTTTATTTTTAAATTTCAGGTATGATCCTGGAATACCAACTGACGGCAGGTGTGATAGTTGTATTACTGTTGGCTGCAGCTATCAGCAAAAATCTACCAACCTTTTACGCCCTGGCAATCGTAAATGGGATCTATCGCACTCTTTTCTACACCACTCCTTTCCTGATGGCTACAGAAACTCTGACCAACTCTCAGAATGGAGCTGAGGTAACAAAGTAGTCTCTTACTCATAAACTGTCAATACAACGAACGGGCAGGAAAAAAAATGCATTCTTGTGATTATATATGAGGAATTTGTGGCCCTTTAAGTTAACAATGGTCATTGCCGTTCCGCACGTGACCTCTAACAATATAGAGGTTTTTCGCAGATTTCAGCATACAGTTGATTTTGTCACAATTAGGCCATGCTAAATCGAAGTCTGATATACAAAATTTTGCGTGAGATAAAAGGCCACTATAAAACAGCAGGTTATGATTGTGTGCAGATGTCTAAAGGCAAAGAGTCATCGTGCATTTCATGTCACTTTTACAGCAACTGATAGTGGGAAGAGGGAATGGGAGCAAGAATTAGGCTAGTACCGCACCAGGACCAAAACTGGCTTTAGACAGTTTTTAGACAGTTTTAATGAGGTTTGTAGACACTGGAATTGAACATGGCGTACCGCACTACCAAGACAAAACAAAATAACCAAAGGGAATTGTGGTCAATCACAAACTCAGACCCACAAAACTGTCTAATATCTAACATGACTATATTCATGAAAGTGGAAAATAATAGAAAATAATAAAAGTCTTCCGCGCGTAGACAAAATTGTCTAAGAGATCTGTCAGAGAGCATCGAAAAGGTAACATATTTTTGACACAGCGTGTAGAGTGTCCAAACTCTTTTACACTGACTTTTCTTTCGTATGTGTTTGCTTTTGCCCTTGAATACATGTAAACGCAAATTTCATGCTTCAAAATAGTTATCAGAAAAGTTCATAGGATAGCTTCTCAGGTCAGTGTACAGGTTATACAACAGCTCCTTTAACAGTCTTTGGCTAGTAGGTGGGTGTATTGAAAACCTTTTTGTATGTTTTTGTTCTATAAGAGAAACTATTAAGGCACAGGCACAAGCGTTTCAATCCCATCCATTTTCGACTCATTGGCCTGAGTGCCATCTCACTCCCCTCTCACTGTGTCCTTGGACAGTTTTTTTTTTTTTTTTCAGGTGCGATAGGACTCAACGAAGTTTTGTGGTCTTCGACAAAAATGTCTAAAATGTCTGAAGACAGTTTTGCCATAGTGCAGTACTACCTGATTACAGGTAGGTTTTTCAAACAAAGATAGGGCACAATGAACTGAGAAATCCACACATCATTCTGCCTTATAGACACACCATTTTTTTTTTTTTCCACTTCAACACTTATTGTCAAGTCAGACGTTGTGAATAATTTTTTTAATAGATGTTGTTATTTTCTGACCAGTTTGGGTTTTTCTTCTTGCAGACCAATCGTCTACTTGAAACTAAGGAGGGAGGAATCAGTAGGGAGACCAGTGGAGAGAAATCCTATGGCACTGTTGTCTCCATCGTAACAACCACAGTTCCCATCAGCGATTTGACTGTTTCACTGTCGATGGGACCTCTCCTTCATGTGACAGGGAATCCGGCAGCACCTTTGTACTACGCTGCAAGTCAAGGATTTTTTTCCGCTATTGCTCTCTGTGCCTTTGTCTTCATGCGCAGGCGATGGTTACGGCGTTGAAATGAAACTAATGATCTGAGAACTTCTTCGCTATTAGTGACCAGATTTATTAGTCATCTTCGTAAACATAAAAATGCCATGAATTTTACTACATATGGTGTCGATGACCTTGTGGTGGGGCGTCGAATTCCTGATTAAAAGTTCCGAGTTCAGAGTCCAGGTTCCGTCATTATGTCCTTGGAAAAGACAATTTACGATCCGATTTGAGTGATTATCCTACTATAAACAGAGAATTATGTTGTTAGATTGGGAGGTATCTGAGCTCCAATCAGACGCTTTGTCTGAAAGCAATGGATTTCAAAGCGTGTAGAGCCTGTTTTAGGGAGGGAACATAAAGAACGCTTGAAGGGCTAGAAAACTAGCGCTAGGATACATACCTGTTAAAAATGTGTCATGCTAATCATTGTTGACGCCTAAAGAGGACGCGTGTATTTTCCGGCCTCAGGTGTGCTGCGTCGCTTGTAAAGCGGCACTCTGAAAATTAATTCTTTTCTAGCCTTGCGGTCTCTTTTTGAGTGTCTATCTAGATTAATTCTGTGCCGTCCTGTTTGTCGATTGTTGCTGTGTGGACTGAGATCTAGATCTAGATTATATCTACCGTCTGATACCTTTCCCTTTTGTAAATTAATTAAAAGGATGGATGTGGACGCCCTTATTACAACCGCTTTTAACAGACCAGCAGTATAGGATAAGAGGTTCATTCTCATATAGGAGTGAAATCTATGGGGGTGATTCGTTAACTAAGAGGTGATGGTATTTACTAACGTCTCACCTTTCTTTATTGATTTCGTGTACACTTATTCTCCTCGTTTCTGTAAACATTAATTTTGGCAATACACTGTCAAGCAAAAAGAATTCTTCGTCTGAAGACTCCATAATGTAATGACTGATACACAACAGAAGAGACTGTAGTTGACCTCTGTGTGACTAGATCTGCAATTTACGCCAGGAAGCGCGAGCACACACATTGTCTATGTGCGCCCTATAAGATTCCGGCCCTTGTTAAAAACGCACCTGTAGCCTAGCGCTAGTTTTCTAGCGCTTCAAGCGTTCTCTCTGTTTTTTCCCTGTATGACTGCCCTCCACCTGTTTTAGAGGGGGATAACTTCTGTATGACTGCCCTCCATCAATATGATTATCTCCAGGAGTCTACTTGACCTATCATTTTGTGCTACCTTGTCATATCATGAGTGTCAGCGCATATCCATCTTTTCTTCTAACCATTCTGAGATTTTTAAATGTTCTTAAATGCTCGTCTTCCTCGTAAAATATTTCTTGAGTCGGATCCTTGTTTTGGGTATCCATGTGTTACATTATCACATCTTCTCAAGTCTCTTTGAAAAGCTCTTTCATTTTCAGTTTAAAACAAAATGTTGCCTTGAACTTCGTCTGAAATCAGTGATTTGTTGTTAATTTTTTTTTTTTTTTTGGTATTGTTTATTTTTTAACACTGTCACACTACTTACCCATAATTCATTAATTCAGTTAGAACTGCAAATCGTTAAAAGTTTTCTTAGAGATTTTTCTAGTGTATTTTTTGTTTTTGTTTTTCATATGCAGGTTTAATGGGTAGGAAAGTGGCCGGGGAGGGTACCCTAGGAATGATATTCCTAACTATATGAAATAGACACTTTTGACCTTCAAATTTGAATTCAGCATGTCCAAACCAGAAAAAAAGTGTCAAAAATTCGTTAAAACTCTATGGCAGTATTTGCATTGCAATTCTGCAATTCCGCCATTTTGAATTTCTCCTGCTGAACAACAAAGAAACAAACAAACAAAACGATATATATATATATGTTTTTTTTTTAAATCTAAATGCTCCCCCTATTTTCCAAAATTTTGCATGAAGTTTTGCATACACACACATTTCGAAGTACAGTTATCGAATTTTTCTTCTATATTCGTGTACCTTTACAGTTAAATTTTTATCAATATATGATATGAAACTAGTATGTAGCACCTGCATGTTTGATTTTCCACCAAAAAAGGCCTGTTTACAAAAACTATGAATTGCACTAACTGCAACGCTACCAACCAATTTTCATGGAAATCCAACAACATATTTTTTTTAATGTATTTATTTTAAATGGGTTCGGAAAATAATGTTTGAAAAATATGTTATTCGAAAAACACATTAATGAAGCTTTTAAATAACCTTTGGTAAAATAAAGTGTCCTCATTAACATCGTCCTATGTCAGTCCATCCTTCTCCGCAAATTTTTTTCCCCGGCTTACTGCAACCATCTTTTTTATTCATCTTGACATGGCAATTCGTCCTGTCTTGGATTTTATCTATAAGTATTGCATAACTTTAAAATAAAAAACGCAAACATGCTTTTAAAAATTGATCACTTAGTTCAGGTTATAACTACATAATATATTTAAATCAGCAAGCTTGCAGATTTTCCATGCATTTCTCACAAAATATCGAATTTGTGAAAAAAAGAAGAAACAAAATATTGAAACAACAAGAAAAAATTCAACTGATCAAAATATTTGTACTGTTTGTTCTGTCTTCCTGCCAAATTTCAAGGTCATTCATTCAGAAATAATAAAGTAGATCGCATATTTGCATAGTCATTGTACTGAAAAAAATATTTTAAAAAGATATTCAGAATGGCTTACAATTTTAATTCGTGTCAGAGGTTCAGTCAGTGTACATACCTACCAGTGAGACTCAAGAGACTAGTGAAGGAGTTCATAATCAAGTGATGTATGCACCCTCTGCTTAAAGTCAGTGGAAAATTGGTGATCTAACAGTACTTATAGAAATAAAAAAGAGGCAGGAAATATAAATATTTGAAGCATGTTTTTCTATTCAGAAGCGGTAGAACTTTTAACAGGATACTTCATCCTGATAATTTTTTTTTTTTTTAAAATGTTGTTGTTGTTGTTGTCGTCGTCATCGTTATCATTGCTGTTGTTCAGAGGGAGTGGGGGGAGGGGGGGTATTTGAAAAATGGGAAGAAGCAATGCGTGGACCTCAATTACATTTAATTTTAATAGCAATGTGTCACATTTTACAAATGCGATATTTTACATGCAAAAGGAGATTTATTCATACTCAGAATTCTCGTTTCTAATGATCCAAAAAGACACGATACAGAACTATCTACTTCATTGATTAAAGATAGGTGTTTTAACTTTCAATGCAAATAAAGACATACACAGGCAGGCAAAGCTCAGTAAAAATTGGAGGCGCACACAATCATGTGCAAAGAGAAACACGACAGAACTGAGATCTTGAAATGCAGGTATAACTGTCATCGAAACATCAGCCTAACTACTTCTAAGATTATGATGCCCATTTTCTGCTGTCAAAGGATCGTTCTCAGTAAAAGCCTGCATACCTTCTAGTTCTATTGATCTATGAAGCCTGAAAATATTAACATTCTGTAACACTGATGTTGAAATCTGTATTTCTTACGCACGGACAGAAAAAAAAAAGGGGAGTGCATCAATGGGCCCAAATAGATTCCAGGTCTAGCTGGGCCAGTAGGCCCAAATACACAACAATTATGATTATGTTTCTGTGAAGACCAGCAGTACATTTTAATTTAACTTTGTATAGCAAGGACGGTCATTATGATCTTTACCCTGAAGAAGAGCCAATTAGGTTCGACATTTTAGGTATTTAATTTTCAATGTTTTTATTTTTTCTAATTTTTGAAAAAATGTTGTGCATATATACGTATTGCACTTCTTTTTATTTATTTTTTCCCCATTTTCATCCATCTAGCCTCATATTTATCCATTTATAGTTTCAATTTGAGGGGGGGGGGGGTTGTTTTGTTTTGTTTTATTTTGTTTTTGAGATTAGAATTTAAAATAGAAATTGACAGTCTTTGTCTTCTTAATAGATACCTATGTAAGATGATGACGACATGTCAATGACAATGGTGATGAATTATTTCAGATTTCCTAGACCAATTGAGGAGCATTTTGTAGTTTCATGCAAAGTAAACTATTCTGTATTTGACAGAAATAGAACTAAAAATTTTGATCTCCCATCACAGTCGAGTCACCTTCGGATTCACCTTCACCTATCCCATAAGCGTGCTGCTAGTGGGGGCGTGGCAGATGATTTCTTCGCCGAACTTCTCCATTCCTCCCTGTCCTCTGCCCTTCTCAGGGTGTCTCGCAGTTCCAGGCCCGTCCAGTCTATGATGTTGTTATCTCATCTCTTCCTCTGCCTGCCTCTTCTTCCCCCTCCAAGGACTACGCCCCAAAATTTAACGATCGTCTTTGCAAGGCTTGATGAAGGTGTGACGTATCCATACCAGTTTAACTTGCGTTATTTCACTAATGTAAAGAGCTCTGTGAGGTTTGGTTGCATTTTGGACTGTTTTCTCACAGTCAGGCACAGCCAAATTTGATTACAAATCAGAATGGTACATTTTTATACTTCAGTCAATAGACGATAAAGAAAAATTTCTAAGGTTGACGAACAATCAACTTTGCATTTAACTTTTTTTTCCCCTTCCGGGCATTAATATTAACTCCACAAAGTATTTTCTCCTTTGATGCTTTCGGTTTCTTCCACTAAAGTGATACTGAGGTAGCTCCTTTCATCTTGACTCAGTCGTTCGAAGATCTTCATTGATATCTGTTTATATTTTGTTTAAAAACAAACAAAAGCAAACAAACATACAAACAAAAGAAACAAAAAAAAAAAAAAATAATAATAAATAAAGAATAAATAAATAAATAAATAAATTTAATAAATACAACAGATAGGACAATAAAAATAATCACAAGAACAGTGCCACTTTAACTGCTAGAGGAAGAGATGGAATCTTTACAAATTATAAAGCAGACAAAAATCATTTCAACAGACATGCTCTCTGCAGCATGGGGCTCCATGTCATATTACTCTACGTTTCATTTTTGTATTAAGTCAGCGCTTGGAGCATTAGATGTTGAAGGTCTTCCTCAAATTTCCTGATCTGTTTATTGAGGTACTGAAAATGGGCGATATGGAAGGTTTTGCAGGTCCCGTTCCGTTTCTCCACCACCATCTTGAAATCAGTTTTTGCCGCATGCGCGCATACTAAGCGTCATTTTTACACAAAACTAATAGATCATGCCATTCAAAAATCATACCGGAGAGTATTTTTAATAGTATCTCATTCAATAGGAGATCGTTGTGGCCAGCCCTTTTACATGTAGTTATTCCCTTTGCCAAACAAACGAGGTGCAGTTGGACAGACAGTGTAAAGAGAAAAACATCACTATACTTGATCTCATTCGAAAGACTGATCACCAAAAAATTGATAAAATTATAACACTGAGAAGAAAGATTCTCTTTATATCACAGTTTTTTGTTTTGTTGTTGTTGGAAATTCTCATGGTGTACGTTTCAAGCAAAGGGCGCAAAGGTGATTTTCCCCCTCTTAATAATTATTTACTGCTTGGTCAACACCGCTTTTGTCTGGCAAAGGGAAACATGTAATAGGGCTGAGCACAACGATCTCCCATTGCATTGTAAGCCGGTGAAAGGTAAAGGTAAATAAAATGCTTTAAAATACTTTTAAAGAAATGGTTATATCGTTTTTGTAAGGGTGAGACAAAGGGTGGGCAAATTAAATGCCATGGTTGTTTATGATATTCATCACGGCATAGTCACCATCATCTACTTTGCGCAATCAACGCTATATCAATTTTATTGCCATAGTTTTAGTTTATCATTTTTAATCGATCACTGATCGATCCCAAAGGGAGGGAAATTGTGTTATTGTTGCTTTTCTTAATTTTTTGGAGCTATCTTTATCAGTGTACAAAGCGACACATTTCTACCTTTCAGCAAACAATATGTCTTGCTCCCTAAGCTAGATGCACTCGCTGTCACTAATATTGCATAGCTAGTGTTGTAAGCGTGTAAACTGCCTCCTCCAGCTTAATGGCAACATCAGAAAACAACCACAACAACAAAAACAAGAACAAACAAACACACACACATTTTCATTATTTATAAAATATCTCGAGGATAAGATGAGTTATGCCTTTTATTTCATTTATGCGCTTTGCAATTCCATCATAATTTTAAATAACACAGACAATGTAACAGTGAAACAAAAAAGAGAATAGCCAAACCTAAAACAGTAACAATTAAAGAAGAAAAATAACTTCTACAAATACCATCCCAGCATCGCAAAAATATAACAATTTAATAAATTAACAAACTCTTCTATCTCTAGCAGCATCTAATACTGAGATAATTCAGATATATGTATGACCAAACAAGACTAAATTTATATGCACTGTGTAAGTTTCTATCCTGCTTCCGTAGAAAAGACTTAATGTAAGCCACTGCTCCTCTTCAGTATCTTGGCATACTTGTGATATTATTGATAATCCAAATTGTTAGTGATGATTTAGTCAAGAAATTTCATGATCATGAAACCCACTTTTTTTTATGGCGAACGTGCTATTCTTACTGTCACGTTCGACATGTACAGGTCAAAATAACCTGTATGAAAATTCACCGACAAGCACTTTTTGAACCACTTTAAAAAAAAAATAATAAAATTATGACTTGACTGTATCTCGCTGTACCAATGGAAATCACTGTGTCCAGTTCTAGAACTTATCCTTTGCCAAACAAAAGCGGTATCAAGCAAAGTAGTGTATATATACATTCAACACCGCTTTTGTCTGGCAAAGGGAAGTTATAGGTCGGGACATAGCGATCTCCCATTATAGTTACTACTGTCGATTTATTACCGTGTAAATGTACACACCGTGTCAGAGACAATAATAATATATATAATTAAACCCCAACACAAACGCACAAACAAACTGTCAATATAGAAGAGGAAAAAAAATAATAAAGTTCCAAATTCATCATGCAAGGATTGAGTATTAAATGACCAGAGTAATAATTAATTATGCAAGGGAAAAGCCATACTCGATCACCCTGCAATAATCATGCTTACTATCGGTGACTTGTGGCATAACGGCCTAATTGAAATCATCGTTCTTAGATTACATGATCATGTATTCCCAAATCGGCGAAGGCGGATCCTGAAATGGGGTTTTTACTACTGATTTCAGATATCCGTTAAAAAAAAAAAGAGATTATTCACTGCATATGGAAATGTAGATGTACCAGTTTTCAGACTTTAGATTTCAGTAACAGATCTTAAGAATTTGGCAAGAGTCGAAATTGAAGATAGCAATGTGGCCATTTCAATTATATATAATATTATATGTATATATTTATATATATTTTTTTTTTGGGGGGGGGGGGGGTTGGGGAAGAAAAGTACCTCCTTTGTTTATGACGAATTCAAATGTGAAAGCCAAAGTGTTCAGTTTTATAAGAACTTGCATGACCGTCCCTCACTTATCTCCATTCCCGACGTCATTCCCCACCCCCCTTTCTCCTTCATCTCATTCACAGTTATTACAAACTTTACAATTAATTGTAATTAATTCAGGGCCTAGTCTATTTACACGACTAGTCTCAGTACATTAATCACGATGACGGAAAAATCCTGAGCGCTGTCCCACGTGTCGGCAAACAAAAGAAAATTCTCTCCTCTACACGCCAGTTTTTTTTTTTTCCCTCCTAATGATTAAAATGAGCTAGACCAACCCCGCCCTGCTGGGACCCTCGACCAGCTCAAGTCCACCCTAACGCTAACACATAGGTCCGACAAGAGGGTGACGAATGTTCAAGATAGACCCAGTCGCCTAAACAGACACATCCTTAAATTCAATTACAAGTAACAAATTCTGTTACTTGATAATAATTATGAATTGATCACATAACACAATAGTGTTATGTTATTTTTTTACCACGGCTGTGGACAGCTGAGATAACCACCACTACAATAGGTTGAAAAGCTTTTAAAAACAATAACCATGGTAATAATTGTCGCTCAACTTTACAACTGGTATTTAATCACGCCATCGATCAATTCATTAACAGTGCAAATGGATGTTGTGTCACTTTTATGCAATAAGATTGAGTAATTTTATTAATATTGTTGATTTGTGTTTTCATTTGGTGATGGAAAAAGTCACACATACATGCACTTGAAATGGCCAGGAAGTCACGAGATGATTCATCAAGGCATACAACTAGAATTATTATTATTATTATCATCAATATTATTATTTTGGATATGATTAAAAGTCACTGTAAGTCAAAAAATGAGCTGTCAGCTGCCCAGAAATTAAATTATTTATTTGCAGTGACTGAAAACAGAAATGAAAAAAAAAAAGAAATCTTGTATTGTATCGGCTGTACAGTAAGCTCGTTATCCTCACCCCTATTGTACAATGTTATTGTTGATATATATTCAGCATTCAGCACTTCCGTCCCAAGAAAATGCGTTTATCTCGGCTTTAAGTGCCGAGCACGTTCATTCTGGTGGTACAGAAGACTACTGAAGAGGGAGATATCATTGGAGACAACAACGACTTTATTTGTGAACAGCCGAATGACCTAAACAACAACAGATAACAAATATATGTCAGCAAACAACACATCTATTTTGTGTGCTTTTTCAACTACCCTGGCATATATTATAGAGAAAATAGCCAAGGCAAACATTTTTTTTTTTTTTTTATGAGACGCGACTCGATGAAATCAAACTGAGGCGACTGTAGAAATCAGGTGTTTTTCAACAGCGAATGAATTATAACGCATTTTTTTTTTTTTTTGTTTTCTTTACAGAACCCTTTTATATCAATCTAAAAATACATTTCAGAGTCAAATTTGCTGGAATAGATTGAGTGAAAGCCGGAAAATTGTAATTTAGTGGCATGATCTGATAAGGGTTAATAAGGAATAACAAAGGGGATTGGCTATTTCCCCAATAAATTCAGTTTGAGCAACAGGTCACCTCCCTCGTCTTTAATTGACAATATCTTCACTTCTGCTTAATCAAAGTAGAACATAAAGTTGTTCACACACAGAAAGGGACATCAATAATTTTCACAGTGATACCAATAACTTCATATGATTAAAACTTGACGAGAGCCTGATTTCATTGTGTCGCATCTCAAATGTCAACAAACAACATTTTTTTTTAATCGTTATTATTTTGTATGTTTACAAAATGACAACAACCAAAAAAAAAAAAAATGTTGTCTATGATCACACAAAGTTTGATCAAGGAGAAGCTACACCCATACCATTCACAATAAACGCACATGTAATCATCACTGGACAGTCAGATTCTTGTCTGTTGCTTTGTGTGTTGGTTCTGGCCAGTTTATGCTTCCATTTTTTTTTCTTATTCTGTTGCTTTGTTTTATTATGTTTTTGTTTTTATTTTGTTTTATTAGATTACTATTATACTGACGGACTTTAAAAACGTAACATGTGATAAAAATAACGGAGTGTCTATCTGGGCCTAGTATTGCAATGAGGAAGCATAGGCAAATAAAAAATTTGCACCACAAAGTAAAGGCGAAACAATGTTGAGTTGGCTCGCACATGGGAGCGTCTGTTCGCAGTTGGGGGGGGGGGGAGGGGAAGGGGTTGGGGTAGCCTCCCCTCCCGACACG
>JBCAUA010262640.1:11659-35711 GCA_038406235.1 Peronia verruculata | reverse complement strand
AAAAAAACACAAAATAAACGAAACCAGAACAATACCCCCCCCCCTCAAAAAAAAAAAAAAAAATCTAAAAATTGAAAAGTCAAGGGGACAAAATTTATGTCCAAAGAATTAGACATATTAGTCTGCACATATTTATTAAATACATGTGCCTAAAACTTTCCTGGCACACATTTATGATATCTTTTTATGACTAATAAACATGTTGTCCATTGTTAAAGTGATTGTGTATTCACCGGGTTGGGCACAATATAGCCGTTATCGTGCTGATGTGCCGTTAAACCCCAACACGAACAAACAAACAAAGCACATTTATGATTTGGTGACACATGAGGCTGGAAAAAAAATGAAGTAAATGATTGAGTGTTTTGGCATCTTTATTTGGTCTTCTGGGTAGATGTGGACAAATCTCACGAGTAGGATGTCAGCGGCGGACGAGGATGCAAGCGAGTACCTTCGCTCTCTGATGTTGTCCAGCAAGACCAACCTCTCCGGCCCCGCACCCGGGCGGCAGCACAGAAAGGGTAGCAACACGCAGGTGTTAAAAAGGCGGGCCACCTCCAACTCTGATTTCTCCAGCCGGGGCAGCAAACACAAGAGAACGCCGCTCCGCCCCGCCACAGGTCCCGCCCAGTCCTCCACGTCCTTCATCAGCTCGGCCAACAGGCAGACATCGCCCAAATCTACATCCCAGTCGAGGAGGACGCACTCGGGAGAATTCCGAAGTCTGGATTGTCCCTTGGATTTCTCCGAGTGTATGAGCGACGCACCCAGATGGGAAGCCATGGAGATTCGGTTTTTGGACAAGAACAAATGCACGGTTCTGAGGCCCAAGTTATGCCCTTCTTCTTCCACCGAGGGCAGATGTTCCAAGTCGAGTTCTTTCCGCAGCGCCACCTCCGTGATTGGCCCGACAAAAGAGGACTCGAGCGAGCCTCGGGGAGCGATCCGTAAACAAACAGTCTGCGTAGAGAAAGTGCACATCAAAAATTTGCTGCACACCAAGAGGGAAAAATGCGGGAACGTCGGCTCCAGCAGATTGTCAGAGTATCTGCCCAGGGACGGGACGGCCACAAGTAGGGACATAAGTGTTGACATCTCAGGCACAGAGCTGGGGGAAGAGAAGGGAGGGACAGAGGTGGAATACTGCCAAAGCCAGAGAATTGTCCGGCAGAGCTCCTTGACCAGCAGCGAGAATGCGTCTTCGGGCAGAGATGACCGCTGTCCAGTGAACACAGCTATAGAGGATGACCGCTGTCCAGTGAACACAGCTATAGAGAAGGTCAAGGACACAAACAAAATGAACGTTAAGGGCCAACTAGGACCGGAGAAAGAAACCGGTGAAGACAATGATAAGCATGATGATGATGAGGATTATGATATTGATGATGATGATGAGGTTGAGGATGATGATGAAGAAGAGGAAGAAGAGAGCACTGATGGCTCAGAATATGATGATCTCGAGGATGAAGAGGAGGCTGAAAATAAAAAAGGTGACACGCGTGAAGAGGTTGATGTTAATCACTATCATAGCGAGAAAATCCAAAGTTCAAAATCTCAGAGGGAAGACGGGCGAGAAACCTCGGAGAATTGTGATTTCTTTAAAGCCATTCTAGAGTCGCCAGTGGACAGCATCAGCACGACTTCAGTCAGAGGTAGGGACGGTTTTAAAATCCATGAGACAGGCAAAGTCCAGACACTGGCCAACAACATAGCCATGTCCACTAGCTGGAGTCCCAGGGCACGCACATTCACGGCAGACGGACAAGCGGCCCCTCATCTTCTTCCCGCCGAGGGCAGCCGCAACAAACGCCGCTCTCCTGGTGGGCATGACACGAGCAAATTAAACGCCTCACCCAGCAGCCTCGGCGTTGATGACAACACAAGGAAAACCGATCCCAGCGGTCCACCGGACCTGATGAGCGACATTCTCTCAAAGCCGACCACCAGCTATCTAAACTCGGAAAGGAATCGCAACGACCAGAAATCTTCCTCACCGCCACATGACCTACAGAAGAGTCAGGCCGCCATGGAGAGTTCGCGCCAAATGGGAGCCGCTCAGGATGCGGATCAACTCTCCAGCAGAGGTCAAAGTAACAGCTCTCCCTGCATGATCCTCTCCGAAGACCAAGTGGCTCGCTACAAGCAAATCGCCCTGCAAATCCTGATGCAGAGGAAGTTGCATGCTCAGACGGACTCCAAGTCCTCCGATCACAGCTCACTTACCAAGAAAAGTCCTGAGATCTCGGCTCGAGTGAACAGGAGAAAGCGGCTGGGTTACAACGTCAAGAAGTTGTACAGAAAAGATCCGGGGACGAGAACGAGTTGCGTGTCGTCCGAGTTGTCCACTCACTCGGGCCCGTGCGGTCCGAACACTAGTCGAGTGCTGAGTCAGCAGAGGATCAAAACCCAGATAGAGAAACACAAGAACCGGTTGGGCAAGGCCAAGGTCGTGGACAGCAGCTGGAAGTCGACCACATCAGTTACAGGGACACAGGGTTCGTCACAGGCCAGGCTAGAGCAGCTAAGGAGAACCTCATCTGAGGCCTCCAGAGAGAAGAAACAGACGGAAAGAGATAGCGCCAAGAGCATCACCACTCTGGCATCTGGCTCGGGCATCTCTTGGATGCCAAACACATCATCGTCACCTGCAGACATCGCCCGCAAGACCAGCATGAGTTCGACCTCCACCTTAGACACCAATAGCAAAAGGTCAAGTGTCGTCACTTGTACACGCATGTCCCAGCGGTGCGGCTCAAATCGGATCGACAAAATCTCCCACCCACAGTCCGCCAAGAAACCACCAGAGTCCACGCAGGTTCGTCCCAACCTGCCGATACCGCCACACCAGCACTCACGATGGAAAAGAAATACGTCGTCCCTGCCACCTGCTGGTAATCCTGGCTTACAGTCCAGCCTGGCTAATGACGAAAAGAAAAGAGAATCCATCACTAACGCTAGGGTGTGTCCTAACACGAGAGGTCCCGCCCATCCTAGCACGGGGAACCCCGCCCACCTGCCAAGTTACAATCCCGGCCATCAACCCAGTGAGCGGGCAGCGTACAGAGATAGACACAGTGTGCACACACTTTCCACATCTCGGAGGAGAAACACATGTCCAACATCACACAGAGCCCAAACTAGTTCTTTTTCCAAGGACAGTAAGAAACAGACAGCCGAGCCCGAGATGAAAAGTTTCACATCTCAGAGCTCAGCCAGCAGACACAAAGGATACAGAAGCTCGACTAAGAGACCCGAGTTGGGCAGTCGTCAGCGGCAATTGGTCAGCAAGTCCAACGTTATCCAGGGGAGACAACGGCACAAAGACTCCGCTGTCCAGGCTGACCTCGGTGTGGAGGCGACGTTGTCCCTGAGTTCCATAGATGACAGGCACAAGCAGGGCCCAGTGGAAGACGCCGTCAAATCTGAGTCGTCTATCGGTTACTTGCAGCTTTTGCAGAACACTCTCTGCTCCCCCACAGCGCAGACTGCCCGAGCTCTCGGCATGTTCCTGCAGAAACCAGAGACCTTCAAGATGTCAGACATGGATAATGATATCACTGTCGATCAAATTATCCGGAACTATCAGGAAATATGTCATGAGTTAAAAGTCATGTCTGCGGCCGAGACAATCAGGAAAAGCCTTCCCAAGCCTATCAGGCCTAATCTCGGACAAGAAAGCTGCCATGATCTACTGATGTTCGCACTGAGTAACACAAACGAGCTCGCGGGCGGAGGGAGCGGGACAGAGAATGAGCAGGCTGAACTTGAGAGTGATTCAGCTCAACGATGGAATGACGGACTTGGCCACACTGAGAGTTCTCAGTCCGTGGTGCAGGATGAGCTTCAGCCTGTGTTACCTAGACATGAGCTATGCCCAGCTCAAAGTTTTTGGGAGAAGACCTCTGCACAACACGATAACACGGCTAACGGAATGAGTGGAAAGCAGACAGAAGTTAGAACTGCGAGGACTCGGCAGGTCAGCAAAGGGCGGACCAAGCAGCCCGCACAGCCAGCAGATCACAGGCAAACCCCGTCGGGGGTGTGGAAAACAGACAGTCTGACGAAAATTCCCAGTTTCTGTCGATCCTCCGACAGAACCAACGCCAGGTCCATGTCAAAGAAAAGTAACGAGTATGACGTGATGCACGAGCAGCACACTAGGAGGCGCAAAACGACAGTCTCTGAAGGGAGCGTCTCGCGGAAATTGCAGGCACACCGCACTCAGACGTCAGAAAAATGTCAGCAGACCGCCATGGCGACCTCAGTAGCCCATATTGGAGTGCAAAGCGATTTAACAGATCTGCCGCACCCTGAGCTCCCAGGTGAGGAAAAACTTACCTCTTTGCAGTCCATCCACAGTGGTGTGATCTCCTCCGACTCGGGCAGAGCTGTGCCTCGGTATCAGCTACACACAAGCTCATTCCGGCAAAAAATGAACGACTCGGCTTCTTCCAACCTCCTCACACCAGAGAGATTGAAACACTGCGCCAGTTGTCAGCATACGTTGGAGAAACGGCTCTCTACAAGTGCCGCCAAGCGAACACCCATGTTTATCTCCCACACATCCTCCGGTGGCCGGGCCTTCCACAATCTCTCCACAGACCTCAAAGGGAAAGACAATTACTTACGGTATCCACAGCAGAACATCAAAGATCATGCAGTAAAAGACGACAAATTTGTGGTCAAATTTAGCAAACAATACAAAGACAGCTCTACGCCTTCCTTGTCCTTTATCACAACAGACAGGTCCAATGTGGCACCTCTGTACCAAAAGCCCAAAGTATCGAGATCCCATCTCGGGATCCAGACGAGAGCTGCCCCTTGGCGGCCCAGTGAAGTAGCTGCAGGAGATGGCGGTACCAGTATCCAAGCTTTGGCAAGTAGGACAGATGAAAGCAGGGACGTTCACAAATTGTGCCAGAGCGTCTGCCCTGCTTTACTGGATAAGGAACGGAGCCAGACGGAGGACCAGCCAGTAATCCACGCCTCTGACAATAATGGGAAGTTTGAGAAACTTCTACATCATCTTTATAGCCAAGGCACGGTCAACGCCTCTTTGGAAGTTTTCCGATTGCCACAGGTACGTCCATCTCTAAGTAGGAATGGTTCTCAGGCTGTTTTCAACACTTCTCTATTGAAAGATCCCTGGAAGCAAGAAGACTCTGATCAAACATCCAGAGTGACAGATAACAACGTAAAGCTGGAACAAGTAGACCAGCAAGGCAGTCAAGAAGTTCGCCAACTGATTAACAAAATGCCTTTACTCTCGTCTTTCAAGACAGCAAACTCAGTCAGAGTCTCATACTCTGACCAGGGAATGACTAGTCCGTGTTTCAGAACTAGAGGTCTGGATGCTCAGGCCCCGCCCGTACAGAAAAAACTTGCCACGCGGCGGCTTTCCGGGCCATCAGATTTCGGCGAGTCGCACGTGAACCGCAGAGGTGCTTCCAGAAGTGTCAGTGAGCAGTGGAAAAAATCCCAGCCATGCAGCCATAATGCGGTCAGACTGAGCAATCTGAGAATGGAGGCGCTGAAGCACAAGCAAGAGATGACCAAACTGAGAAGTTCTGGCCCTGGGTCGGAAAAAAACCCGCACTTAGGATATGTGAGAAAGAGCCGATCTGTCGACTTGGCCCCAGTTCGCCCACCTAAACTGTTCCAATACAAAGTACAACAAGCACCAAAATCCCAAGCTTTGTTCAACACACAGAAAGCCGGCTGTGCACAACTGCATGTACCAGATGATGCATCTTGCCCTTCCTGCAGTAATGTCTCAGTGGTTAAGGACGACATCCCGAGAGCTCCAGGCCCGTACCAACCTCGGAGAAAGAATGATCTGTCTGAGGGCAAGATCCCGACGGTGAGTCACTCTGTTTCAGCCACACCATGGGCTTCTTTCATAGCATCACAAACCAGACAATACAGACCTAATCTAGGACAGCAGTCAACACCACAGCTGGGCGAGGCAAGAGCAGGACACACAGGAGCAGAACGGTGTCACGTGAACGCGCAGAGGCCGGGCGGAAAACAAGGGGGTTTGGACCAAGTGCAAATGCCGGGCCTCGCGTACAACCGCGCACAACTAGCAGCTCGCTATGTGATGAGTCCGATACAAATTAAGGATAGTGACTCGACTATGTCCGGCATTGTCCTCCCTCCTCGCATTAAAAAATGTATCGATGCCAGCAGAATTGTCAGCAGCAGAATTGTTGGTATCGATCCTGGGGAGCAAGCAACAGGCGATACAAAAGATGCCAAAAGCCCGAGCGAACTTTCCAAGGGCACATCTCGGTCAGACCCCAACCTTCACTTCAGCAAAACCCAAAGAGGAGGAACTCCCGCCAAATCATGTGCCAAAGTTTTGAGCAAGAGGGCCAACTTACCAGTCAACAGCTGTGGCATGCACAGACAGATGTCGGAGGGAGATGTTTCCTTTGCCAATATGACCAGCCTGCGGAGCAGATCTGTGGAAGGCATAAATCACACCAGCCAAAGGTTTGAGCCAACCTTAGCCGTCAAGAACGGGACATGTGTGAAAAATCGACAAGGAGTGTCAAAAGGTCAAAGGTCAGGCCTCCTAGCTGTCAATGTATACAAGAGCGAGATAGAACTTCGCCACTCTAGCTCGGAACGTAGCGTTTCAAAAGATAATCCCGTCAAAAATACTGATGAAGCTGCCAGCTCAGGAGACAGTCCTCATAAATTTGCTGAGGAGGCTGGCCATGTGACTGACTTTCAGATGAAGAAAGTTGGAGTTTGTGTCGAGTCTCTGGCCAAAGAGAACATGACGTCACATATAGAAAGAAATGACAATCCAATTATCGGTATATCGTCTTTGACGAGCATGTCTCCCCAGGATGACAGATCCAGGGTTTTGAAAATTGACACCTCATCGCCAGAGTGGAAACAAAGATATTCTCCCCTACAGAAAGCCCACGGCTCAGAGGATGACAGCGAAACCTCCGAGGGTGGAAGTTTGTTGGCCCTCAGAAAGCACACAGTGGCCAACACTTGTGAGATGATTCTGCGCCAGTCACGGGATGCTGCGCCTAATATTTCACCAAAACATATTCAACATTTTCATCGTTTTGGCAAGCAGAGACAAGCGTGGGACACCAGACGGCCTGCTGTGTCTGCCAGTGATGTGATTCCAGATGCAAGAGAGACATGTCCCAGTCAGAATTGTGAGAAAAGAGCAAAATGGCTGTGTTCCGACAATCCGCCACAGAAGTTCCATGAAGACAAGGCAGACTGTACCAGTCTGGCAAAGCCTCCAGTGGAACGATTTGCTCTGCCTGACCAGCATGAAGGGAAGCCCTCGATGTGGGAAGCAAGAAACTCGCTCAGTCGCGACACTGTCGGACCGCTGAGGCCGCCAAGGGCTAATTCTGGCATCTTTCTTGAAGACAAGGGCAGTTTTCCCTGTCCGCCTCGGACACCGACTCCGCGCGGTGGAGAGATCGGAGGGACTCAGAAACCAAACCTTTCCATTGACAGCGGCCAACAGCAAACAAGTTCGCCAAAGCCTCTCACGGGCAGATATTATCCAAGAGACTTGGAGACTGGAAAGGCTGCAGCGCCTCAACTCAAACCACAGCAGCCAAATTTGGAAGATCCAACATGCTCATACGTCGGAGAGAAAGCCAAAGTTACACAGATACAGACAGAATGTCTCTCTCCAAACTCTGATCCCAAACATGTCATACACGAGAAGAGCAGATCTGATGCTAGGTTTTTTTCTTGCCTTGCAGATCCAAAGCCTGCATTGTGTGTAGGACCCACTGTACTGAGAACCACAGTGGAAATCACACACAAACCTGCCGCGTCCAAAAGGAGACGGAACAGACCAGTTTGTGTATCTGAGCCATCAGAACTGTACAGCTGTTGGTCTGACCAGTGGGAGAGGTTGAGCCCTGCCCGCCCTGGCCTTCAGTATAGGCACGGCAGACACGTGACCTGTATCCATCCCAGACTAAGCCATAACAAGATCATCACAGACAAGAGACACTCGACAATATGCACGAACAAGGCAGCAACAAATGGTAAGACCGGTGCTACAACTAACACCGACAATAAACATTGTGGAAACCCTGGCCTCAGCTTGTCGGCCGACAGACAACGCAGGGACTCAGTGCACGACACAAATGATCGTTCTTATGTAAGAAACGCCGCTGAGGAGATCCAACGGAGTTCCACGGCAGTCGATCCCCAAGGTAGCAGTTTGAGTCCAGAGTGGGAGGGCGATGTGCTCTCGTCCGGGCCATCCAGTACTGAAGTACACTTCAGAAACACAAGTCCAAGGAAAGAGAAAGCTTGCGTAAAACACCGAGCAAAATTCTGCGACCAGTGGGGTATGTGGGCAGAGCACAGCGAGAGATACAAGAGCCCACTCCACCTGACCCCGGGTGACACCGTCGAGGGCCATGGTACTAAGGCAGCTAACATTCCCAGCCCGCCGCAGCAGAGCCAGCTCAAGTCACCGACAGCGATAAACGTCAGGAAGTGCGTCAGTCAGCAGAAGCTGCCGGACCAGAAGGATGCAGTCAGTCCAGGGCAGCTCTCAGCCTTTGTGGCTAGCTCCACGAGCAGACCAGGTGTAGATGCAGATCCGTTTAAAACGAGAGGCGTTTCCACTGGAGTTGTCACAGCAGTTGTCGAGGACAAAGACGTTTCATGCTCAGTTGCCATCGATACGGAATCGACTTGTAGTCAAGTTTCAGCCGCGCTGGAAGCCAGTGCTGCAAGATGGAAGGACACTAGCCCTGAACCTCACCACCCGCTGCAGATCACCCAAAGAGATTTAGCTCTGATGTCCAGAGGTACCCTCTCTAGGAAAAACACTCAGTCTAGGCCCACCATGCCCAACTCCTTGGTTAAAGATTCTCCCCACCAGGTTGCCGTGTCCGGCCATGGCCCGATGGATCACAGTCTCCCAGCAAAGAGATTCCTTACATCCATCAAATGCTACCCAAATGTGGGTGAGAAAATATCGACAATACTGCAGAGTTTGGGCAAATCTTTCGTTGAGCAAACCTCGGCTAAAGACAAAAGTTCTCAGAAATGTGAAGGTGGCCTCCCGGTCAGTTCTCTAGGGAAAGCAAGTTCCAAACCTCGCTTCATCAAGAATCAGCGTGAAGGCAAACCAGATGCGGCAAATCTAAGTTTGCAGACTGCACAGAAAACGAACACAAACGACCGACAGAGCAGGGAAACCAATCCAGCCAGTCCTAAAACAGTTGGTTGGACCAGTTGTGAGAGATTGTCCGCCAGTGAGCTGCTGGACCCACGCCAATCTGCCAGACCAGTAATCTGTGTCCCAGATGTGACCGTGGAAGAGACAGCGGCCAGAAAAATCAGCTCGCCGGTCGTTCAGGTGACCAGCACGTACACTGAGACCGCTGCTTCTTCCTTCACCACCAGCGCTACCACCACCGAGAGCGCAGGAACCCAGACCAACACACTGTGGAGGCCGCTATCTCCAAACTCTATCTTGAGTAGTTCACAGGACTCAGAATCAGCGCTATGCCAGTCATGCCATTCCACCACCTGCTGCTCGACCGATGACTCCACGGACAGACTGAGCCTACAATATTCAGGTCACAGCGTGGTAAGCACGTCATCTCTGTCCTATCACCATGCCTGGCCCTGCCCAGACACTGAGGGGGAGGGGGAACAGCCAGCCACTGAGACCTGGCAGAGACAGAATGACGCCGCGTTGCCCAAGAAGAACAGGATGTTTACTGTTGGCGCCGGTTCAGGAGAGATCAATGACTCAGAATTGGCTGAGAGTCTGGATGACAAGCGAGCGGTTCACATGAAAACCGATGAGATTGTCAACGAATGCACAAAGATCAGTGAGAGCCAAATGCAGCGAGACGAGGCAGGCAATAGTGAGAACAAGGGTCTGCAAGAGAGTTTTGGTGACGTCACAAGCACGAGAGCGAGTTGGAATATTGGTGAGCGTCTTGGCACAGGTCTGACCTGTGAGCAAGGAAAACCGGACCACGAAGTCACGATAGAAGATAATTCTGTGAGACGTGAGTTGCAAACTATGTGCACAGAAAGTGTTGCCAATCAGGTTGTGATGGAAGATGGAGGTAGTTTACAAATGTGTCAAACTTCCCGCAACAACATCCTGACACCAGAGGCTCTGTGGGAGAGCAACAGCTCGGGATCGCTGGCATCTGAGCGGGGTGACTACTTGATGACGGTCTCCACTATCGAGGGTAGTTTTTCCACTGAGGGAAGCGTCCTGACAAGAAACACTGCGCAATGCCGAGGCAATTCTGTGACTGGTATGGGAACACGAACAAAACGTTGCTCAGCAGCTAGCAATACCGTACCTTTGCAGAACGGTCAGGTGGGAACCCCGGACTGGAAGTGGTCCTGCAAAGAACACGTGGGACAGACAGCCGAGATCAGGAGGACACAAAGATCTGGGGGTGAGGATATCAGACAGACTGTCGTCCAAACCGTCACGTCACTAGAGACTGACGCTCCAATGGTCAAAATTTCCGCCATCGTTCAGACAGAGGATCCGCCGCTGGTACAGAAGCTGGTAGTGGACAGGCCGACACCATCTCTCAGGCAGGACAAGTCTTCATATCACTTTATACCGAAACCGAAGAACACTAGTTGTCAAGATGAAAATGGTGATGCTAAATGTTATGAAGAGAAATATACACAATGTAGCTCTGTGGGCAGTTTTCATACCACACAGCCGATGATGACGTCACAGCCAGACACAACATCAGCAGCCGACAGTTGCCTTACAGAAGCTCCTGGTCAAGTAAAGGTCACACCTGGGAGGGCTATTGGAGCAGACATGGCCCAGGCAGAAGCTTCTGCACTGGACAGCGATGATGAACAAAACATTTACTTTCAGAACAGCAATTCCTCCAACGACGATTGCTGGTTTCACCAGCTCAACATCGGGGAGAGTCCAGACAAAGATCGGACGCCCAGTGGTTTCAAAAGCGCCGTCAAAAGACAATGTGAAAAGCCTATCTTAAATTTTGCAGAAAATAAAAATGTGGAGCACTCTGGTAACACTGCAAAACCTATAACATACTCGAAATCTGCCAAAGAGAATGTTAGTCCAGGAAAAAACACCAGAATTCTGACCAGGGACGTGGCTAACAGTATTTATGTTCAGCAGAAAGCTCTGGAAAATCTTGAACTGTTCATGAAGTCCGTACGGAAAAACCCTGCCCAACCCTCGCACCGTCTGACGTCACCGCCTGAAAAACCACGGCTGGGTCATCAAGGTCGTTTGAATAAAGGATATCAGTCTTTGCCGGTCAGTGCTATTTCGTCCAGACCTGAACTTCTGTCATGGACGTGGGGCTCTGAATCACGGCTTCCCATGTTCCTGCGGTCCAGACTGCCTGATCAGATCTTGGGCGGGGCTTCTGGCAGCTTTCACTCTTTGGACGGGCAGAATTCGGACTTCAGGGTATTGCCCGCCTCTTTGTCCAACTTCAATTGTGGGCGAAAAACAATATCACCAACATCAAGTCTGTTTATGTGCACAGAGCCTGTAGTCAACTGGCCTACAAATGATCTTCTCCATCATAGAGATCAGGAAACCTATTGTGTGGATCCAGTCAAGCTGGGCAGGCTAAACAATTTACTGAGTTATGAGAACCTGTCGATGACGTCAGCCGTATTGTCGGAGAGAGGCGGAGTTAGGAAGGTGGAGGTAGAACCGGTAAACAAGCTGAATCTCTCCCCTGTGGTAGCTCAGAATGGAAATGACTGGATAGTAAAGGATATGCAACCAACCCCAATCTTTCCACCCCACACCTTTGCTGTGCGGCCTCCGCAACGCCAATCTGGCTCAGTGCTGGAGATGTTCAGAGCAAGTCCCAGCCACAGCGGGCAACAGTCTGTCCCTATGGCTTCCAACAATCCTTTTCTTGCTACTGAACCCACCCCACCCCCTTCCTTCGCCAATGAAAGAAAGTCCATGGAGTTGTACCCAGATCGTTCGGCAAACACAGCGATCAGTGGAAGTGGAAGTATGTTTGACAACCAGTTGTCAGCAGGTGTAAGACCCGTTTTCCACATCTCTAGGAGACAACCAGGCCAGTGGAATACCAACCCTTTTCTTTCAGACTTACATTCAGGCGAAGAGCAGGACTGGCCAGTTTGCTCCCAGCAGCCGGCACTCAGATGTCTGAGTCCGTGCCCGCAGCCAAAGCGTGTGGTCTTCACCACAGAGGAGATTATTGCTGTTTTTGGAGACGACCTGTCAGACCACAGCGGCGGTCAGAGATCAGACAGTCTTCTCCCTCTGGATGAAAAGGAAATGGTCAAAGATATCACGGACAAAAAGATAGATTCTGTCACGATCACCAAACATTGGCCATTCACAGAGAGACAGGTGACACCATGTGATCAAAATGTTACGGATAATCTCAAATTCGACAGTTTTTCTTCGAGCCACACTGAATACATGAAACACTTTGCACATCCCAGCCATTTTGACACAGGTTTATTGGATCCTTTGAGTCAGCCCAGACATGACCGACCTAACACTGGTGTGAACATTTTGGAGCAGATGCAGACGAGTCGCAGGCTGAGCAACAGCATCAGTTCCGTGGGCAATCCCATGCAAATTTCCACTAATGAAGGGAAAAATAGCGTGCAGTTTCCTTCTTACAATCAACAGACAAGTGCCTTGATACAACCGCCTGGCCAGAAAAGTCCAGGTAAAGGCGCAGAGTGCAGACTGGAACTACAACCTGACCACAAAGATATGACTACTGATATCCAATCCCAGTGTCATGAAGAATCTCTGATCGACGGCTCTGCTTGGCTCCTGGATCCCGGCAAAGACCGCCACCTAACCATCTCCCCATCCAACACCAGCTGGACTTCTTTATGTCCACACAATCCCCATGTCCCGACTAAGCGAAAGTTGAAGCTATCTATTACCAGTAGACCAATACCACAAAATGAAAGTCTAGACTGCCGCCTGCCTGCGGATGTTGGTGACAATGTTGTCACACAGGACAATGCAAAGTCGCCACTGACACACCATCTTCACCAGCTGAGCAGTCTCAGAGACGATAGGAATCCTTCTAGGAGCAAGGGTGATAGCATGAAGGACAGTGCTAGTCGTTGGTTTTGTCGAGGAAGAGAGAAAGAAAGAAAACGTCCGCACATTTGGTATGATCTTCTTGGGAGCAAATCTACCACACCAGATTCCTCCAGTAATTCTGACAGTACCAGTCTCCTCTGCCCAGTGGATGATCCTGTCCATTCTTCAGGAGAATCTCTCTCCGACCACAGCTCACCAGACGCCAACGGAAGCAACAGCAGTGCCAACTCCAGCAACGTCATCTCCGAAGATCACTGCTCCTCCTCCCGGGCGTGCTCAGAGACTCCGCTCCTGCTGGATGCCCTTGGCAGTCCCGAGAGAACAAGACCACCGCCAAGGCGAGAACACGGTTTGGATAGAAGAGAACATGTAAGCACAAATGACCATATATTGAATACAGCATCTGTCTTAACCTCACATTTTGTAAGTATTTTCAACGCTCTTAGAGAGGGATTTGCTCAGTCCGAGAAGACAAAGCTCTCGTGTGAAAAACAAGTTCCTCTGATGAAAAAATTGAGACCAAACCGGAGACATGTGAAATATGTTCGTCATCGCCGTGCTACGGATAGCAAATGGAAAAGAACGCCAGGCTACTCAAAGTATAAACCCCGATTTAGCCCATACTCAGCAGACAAGATACAACATGGCGCCATTCCGACAGTGCGCGGGGAGAAATGTGTTACCGCTTTCACAAAATCTCACCACAAACACGATATTGTAAGGCATGAAATCCACAGTAGAGCGGCCGGTCTGCCAGCACCGTACACGTCCAGCAACACATCCACCGAGACCCAAAGGTGCTACATATCTCTCAGGAACGACAGAAAACAAAGGGCATCCATCTGCCCTTACGTCAAAAAGCTGCGCACAAACGGCACCGATACGCCATCGTCAGCCAGTGCTTATACTGAGTACATGCGTCTGCCTCATCTAATTGAGCCCAGTTCTCAAACCTCCAGAGCAACGACTGAGACAGCGCCTTCCGTCAGTGACTCAGCTCAGCCAAAGACTTGCCAAGATTTCCTGGATGTTGACAAGGAAGGTAACACTATCAAAGAACATGGCGGCAATTCTAAAGCTCAAGAAACTTCAGAATCTCAGTCTCCCAAACCTCAGCCGTCCATAGAAGATGTTGAAGACAACGCTGAGTCCTGTGAGGAGAGAGCTTTGAACAACGGAGACTTTGTGTTCACACCAGTCCCGGATATCTTCCTTGGCGTAGGCAAAGACAGACATATAGAGCCACCTCTGCCGTTCCTCCCCACCCTGCTAATTTTTATGGGAGAATCAGGCATGATGCCTGTACCTCAGCATCATAGGACTCTGGACGAGCCAACACCCGGCACTGAAATCCCCGACCTGACTCCAAGCGGAGACCGCTCACTGATCACCTCAGGACTAGCACAGCAACAGGGCCAAGATTCCATTCACACAGGGGTGAGTGACCAGAAATCCATATCATCCGAAATCCCGAGATGTGTAACCAAAGGTTTTATGGCTCTGCAGAGAGATGAGATTTTGGAAAATATAAGATTTCCGCCAGACAACCGAGTCAGTGATAGTCTCCTGGACACACAACTAAGTCCCTCATTGGAGGAGCCCGAAGTCGTGTTTCAGACCAAGATATACGAGCAGGATTATGATGGAGGAATCCACGAGGTGGTTTTTCTGACCCGAGATTTTGACGCCAACAGTCCCACTGGTCTCAGCCCACCCATAGAGGCAGTGCACAATAACGTTGCGCCTCAGAAAACCTCGCTACCGACATCACCATCCCCCTTCTGCCTTCCTTACTGCCAAAATTATCCCTACAGCCCCCGCTTCGACATCCAACCAGAGCAATACGAGTACAACTTGTCAGACACTCAGAAATCTCCGCCCAAACTTCGCAGGTTCCGATCGCCAGGTGTAGGGAACAAGAGCGACTCCAACACACAAAATACCTGCGAGAACGCTGATGGAAAGGGTGGGTGGGGCACGGATGTGAAAGGCTGCAGCTTCGGGCGAGTCTTCAAAAGCAACCAAAAAAATCCAGACACCAGTCCCAGAAAACAATATGTATCCGACTTCGGTTCCCCAAGGATAAACTGCAATGCCACCGTACATAAAGGCTTAATCTGTCCCAAAATTGGAGGTGATCGCGTGACTTACTCAGAGTGCAACTGCCAGTGTAGTGACGAAGAGAAAGCAGACCGAGCTGAAAGTCACCGTAAAGACATGATCAACGCCAGGAACCTTCACACTAAAACCCTGAGCTACCGGGGCCTGGATGGACTGACCAACCTTCAGGTGGACTCCACGCCGTTATCCGAGCTGCTCTCCGAGTTCAATGAAGCTGCCCAGAATGAGGCGCCTAGTGCAGCTGCAGCTGATCAGGAGAGACAGAGCGGCTGTGTGGAGGACGACTATGAGCTGGACACATACGAGGAGCTGCTAAGTTTGTGCTCAGAGATACAGGACACGGCCTCCTCACGGATGTGCCCGGTAGATGACGTGTCTGCCGACAGCCGCACTCCCTCGGTCACCGAGGCCACTCTGTCTATCACAGATAAACAGTCCACAGAGTCCACTTTCGATCCCATGAAGACTCGATGTCTTAGCTCATCGTATGCACCGGCCACACAGAAACTGCAGTCAGGGAAACTATTCCCGGCCTGGTGTGCTGCAGAACTACTGGGAGGACTCAATCTCAGCCCATCTGCCTCCTCCACTGTGGTCAAGTGTATCAAACATTCGTCCTCCTCCTGCAGGGATGTCCGAGAAGTAATTATTGCAGCCAACAGAACTTTTGCGCGCCCGCACTCGGCCCCAGCCATGAAGTCGTGCTTCACTCAGACAGGCAGTGTTGGCAATACCATCAACCACAGACCTGTGACCAGGGCAGACACCTCTTCTCTGAGCAAAATTCAGGACGTGATGTCTCGATGTATGAGATCAAAGCAGTTCAAGTCTTACCTGAAGAATCTGGTGGACAGCCGAGTCATCAAAACGTTTAACATTGTAATTAACCGAAGCCCACACAAGCTGAGTGCCAAAAGCGACCAGTTTGCGAGGCAGACGTCAAACGACAGTAGAGATCGACCAGGCCAAACTCTCAGATCTTTCTCTGCACTTGACATAGCCTCCGACACCTCAAATGCAAAGTTTCCTCACTATTCAGAGAGAAACAGTGGACATCTCCGAAATCAAACTCCGAGGACAAAGAGTAATTCTGCCAGAACATTTATGTCCTCTAGTGTGAAAACGAATTCTTGGTGGTACAAAACAAACGACAGGACGAGAGCAAAGAGAGAAACCACAAACCCGGGACAGCAGGGTGAGGAATTCCGCCAGAGCCACAGGGCACCCCAGAGTGGGGGCGTGGATGTGGAGAAGAGAACAAAGCTGTGCGAGTGGCCGAGGAGGGGCGTGGCATTTGAGGATAAAAGAGATGACAATAAAAAAGGTCACATAACCTCTTTACCCACCACCTCCCCTGGCAAGGACGCGTCTAGCTACATATTGCCTCTGGATGGGATCGATGATGCCATACGTTACCCGGAGACCAGGACTGCGTTCAACCCTTCTGTCAGCACCATCGCCTCCCCTCGGGTTGACACGGATTGGGGAGAATTTGCCGAAGAAAGTCTGAGCAAAAGAAGCTCAGCCGGCAGCTCTTGCAGCTGTTGCACATCGTCTTCCTCTGGGAGCTGTCCAAGGGGCGTGGCTGTGCACGAGTTGAGTGAATTCGGAAAGGGGAATGAGGGGGCAGGATCAGCCTCTCCTGGAGATCCCCACAGGCACAGAACTTGGTCAGCCGGCAGTCATAAATCATCAGTTCTAAGACCAGAGAGCCCAGACGCTGAAACAAGATCTGAGGTAGAGCTCTCTGTACAGCAGGAAAGTTGTTCGTCCCAAACACGCGTGGCTCAGACAGCTGACAGCCATGGCGAGAGTTCCACTGAAAGGCTTCGTGTTGTCCTCTCTCAGGAAACTCTTCCTCAGAAATCGCTTCTCGTGTCATTGCCCACATGTTCTGTCACACCACAGAGGGACAGGGCAAGAGGCAGCCGACCGTCCTTTCCCGAGAAAGCAAAGAAATATTCAGTCGGTCGTGGGACGAGATTGTACAAAAGAGTTGAATGTCCCGCACCAAAGTCTTCTGTCGAAATGGCTGATAAAGAGATGCAGAGCAGAGTGTCACTTCTTGGTCAGGCAAAAGCGCAATGCTGTATGACGACCGATGTCGGGGAGAAAGACCACATGTTTTTAAAGTGTCCAAATACCAAAGCCCTTTTGGATGGACATATCTCCAAAAGTTCTAATGCTGACACCAGATCTGACAAACACATCCAGTGCACGCTACTGTCAAACAGTACGGAGCTTGATTTTCCTCACAGATCCCAGCGGCCAGAGATGGTGGATGAGCAGGTGAGCACCGGGGGCGTGGTCAGTCCAGCCAGGGATGACAGGAGTGGACAGATGACAGCTGACCCCTCCTCCAGCTCCTCTAACATATGTGACTACGGCGGTCTGGAGAACGTTCTCTCAACACAATCTAAAGTCATCTGGAAGAATTTGACCCGTCTGGAGAAAAGCTACGAACGATGTCGGACTTGCAGAAAACGATATCAGCGTCTGATGGATGTCAGTAAGTTCTGCCCTGGTGGTACAGAGTCCACTGAATGCAGTGACCTGTTAAATGATGAAACGCTGAATCTAAAGACAATGATTTTCACACCGACTGTGGCTACCGGCATCATGACTAAAGAGAAGACTACAAGCCAGCCCACTCCGCCGCCGACAGACGAGAAGGAAGAAAGTGGGAATGATGTCACTGTTGCCCCGGATCCTCCAGTCTCTGAGATAGCCCAAGGTCAAGTTCACGATGAGACTGTTTATCTGGCGGGAAATCCTCTGGGTCAAGGTCATCTGGAAGTGGGTGGTGGTTCGCCCTGGACAGGAGCCTTGGCCAAGAGTGAAAGCTGTGAGAGCCAAGGTTGGTATCAACCTGAAGAGCTGGCCGAGAGGTCGCACGTCAGAGGTCCAACCCCAGCTGATTGGGCTGACATGATGAACTCAATCGACGAAACTGAGGAGTCTCTCTTAGGTGATCAACCCAGAGTAGTGAATTCTTCACACCAAAATTTTGTTCAAATTCACGACAACGACATGCGAAATAGTGTGAAAAAAAGATCAAAACAAACCGACGGACTTGTACAAAGTGTACCAAATACAGGTTTAAATCCATGTGAAAATCCTATCACGTTCTCGAATTCCACATCATTGTTAGACACAGATAACGGAAGTTGTCACCATATCTCTCTCAAAAACCCCGGGGACTGCAAATCTGGGGAAGGTCATGGTGTTCAGGGAAAGTCTAGTATCACAAAGACTACCAGAGGTCAAGGCCACCTCAGCCATAACCAGAAATGCGATCAGGCCCCGGCTTTGGACAACCGCTTCAGCAATCCTGCGGACATTATTGACCAGAAAAGCTGGTCAGCCAGCGACCGGAGCTCCAGTGTCCCTGCGGCCAAACATTTCACCGCCCCACTGTTGGGCGGGGTCAGACAGGTTAGTGAGACAGCAAATACAGCCAAGGCCGACATCTGGATAGAGAGACTGTGCGAGATTCTGAAGGAAATACATCACGTCTTTCCAGACGTGGCTGGCCAAGACAGATCGTTTAGTTCCCAAAGATCCCAAAGTGCAGGTTTCAGCTCAAGTTGCCTGAGATCGCCACTGAACAGAAATTCTGTGATTGGGAAACCTGCAGGCAAAGATCCTGACATCTCCTCCTGTAAATGTAACGAGAGGACCACGTTCGATCGGAATGACTGGGGACAGTTACCATCCCCTGGCGTAAAGTTGACGTCTGGCATGGAAAACGAGAGCAACTATAGAAGGATTTTCTCATCGTCTGCAGATCTTACTGAAGAAAGGTCGAGTCTAGTGGTTGGCAAGTCGCACTACAGTCCTCACGAGATTTTCAAGTCTTCGCCAGATAGCTCGATGTCTGTTCAGAACAATGGCAGCAAGGAGTATGAGCCACTTCAAGTCGGAATCACGAGTAAGCAGTCACGTGCGGTTAAAAGCGAGGAGGAGACAAAAACCAGAGAGGTGGTCTCATCTATCAGCGGAACAAGTCGTGCGGCTCGTGCAGGGGAAGAAACTCGGAGTGAACATCATTTTTCAGCCAGATCCCTTAACGCAGGGAATGACAGTCCTGTCTCTGTCCAACATGTCCCGGCAAATTGCGCAGATGTATGTAGCATAGAAACCTCTGACACAAAGAAGTTAGCACAGTGTTGGAAAGATCATTTTATTTTATCTGGATTTGAAACAAACGAAGCAGGCAGGACGTGGCTATGCGAAAAAGACAAACTGTTACAGACCGCTAGCACAGAGGGCCAGATCAGACCTGATGTCCACAGTGAGAGTGAAAACAAGGCAAGTTGTAACCCAGAGTTTGACAAGGCCATTGTCCAGCCAAGGAGCACACTGTCCGAGCCTTGCCAGCTCCCCATTGCAGAATTTGAGCGTCAGGAGGTCAAGTATGACCCGGTGGAAGCCGGCAACCTGTCTGCCCTATGCCGGTACGAAAATCGAGATAACAGACGTGGCCACTCCCCTCTGAGCGTTCGGAGCATCAGACGAGGGCAGTTGGCGGGTGAGTCCAACAGTATGACAAACCTCGGGCTGGACACTCTTCTCAACAGGTCATTCAACGCCCCGGCTACTTCAGACACGTTGAGCTCCGCTTCCTCTCAAAAAACGTCATTTCTCTACCCAGATGACAAGACAATATGTGACAAAATTATTTCGTCCTCTGTAGCAAAATATCCGACCCCAAATCCATATTGCGTTCCGGAAAAGCGTCATGAAAATGAAACAAGACCAGACTTGTCACTTTCAGAGGCTCACGGCGAGGTATTGGAAGACATGTCAGTGCGGGCGCTAAGCACGTTAGTGCTGGTTCAGAAAGAAAACATTACCATCTGCACTGCACCTGACTCCCACACAAAGATGGCGGAGTCTCCAGACCCTGTGTCGGGCAGGTTACAGCAAACACTGCAATCGGAGAAAACATCTGCCAACTTGAATGAATGTTCAGAAACAATTCCTGCAAAGAGTGACCCTGCCATATCAGAGGAAACCATCCCTGGTACAGCCAAATGTGTCTCCTCACCTGTGGTCGATCTCGTGACAAAACAGGCTGAGACTAGTGAGAGCATCGAGCCAGCCAAAGCTAAGCACGAAAGTCTCTCAGACAACATAACACCGAGAGTCAAGGTCATGGCCGTGGAACACAAACAGACGGCGGAGAGCAACACATCGTACAGTGGAAACCAGGTCACCTCGCCCCGCCAGCTGCAGCCTGAATCTGAGAGACAAACGAGCAATGCTTGGCTGAACCAGCTGGGAAAAATCCTCAAGAACCGGGCAGAGCGGTCAGCCAATCAGCCACCGCCCTGGCCTATCGCCCGTCAACAAAGACAGGTCTCTCCATTCCCCGAGGTCACAGTCAAAGAACGGGTGATGTCATATACCAAAAAGTGTGAGAGATTGATGGACGTGCATGGACAACAATTTAGTCCATTCATCAGCAGACAACTATCTTGTATTGCGCCGTCAACATCTGTGAGAAGCAAACCTCAGACTTTCTGTGATAAAGGAGTTACTGACCAGACTGGAGAGGTCAACAGTCAAGGAGAGCTGAAACTCTCAGTCAGTCCGTCCTATCTGGAAACAAGCAGCGAGGAATTCAAACAGTTTTGTGGACACATATTGGACACACAGGGACAAGGGAATTTTGTCTTGGATCACGACACCATCATCACTTCACCAGTTCAGCCGAGCAGAGCCCAATTTCATAAACCTCCTCTAGCTGAGAGCTTTCTTGGACAAGAGCAAAAGTTGGACATCAGTCCGGACAAAGCTGTCTCAGTTTTACCCAGATCTCCAATGGGGACACATTGTCACACTAATAATTTGATCCCGAGAGAACACACGGAATCTCTAGTGGGTAGTGTGACGTCAAAAGTCCTGCCATCCACTAGAGAAGATAACCAGGAATACCGAGAGGCCATGCATTTCAAGGAAGCACAACTCTGTCTGCCTACCAAGTGTGAGCGCTCCAAAGCAGAAAACATCATCGAGAATAGCATAAGCGTGTCAAGGATTTCCAGCTGTGTTGTCAGTGGAGACAATCAGTCACAGAACACAGCATGTGCAGATGTGTTGTCGGCGCGCTGTTGGAACCAGCCAACTGACCAGTCTCTTGGTCCCGGTGTACATCGATATGCTCAGGTGGACTCTGAAATGACAGGTGACGTGGCCTCGGTCTCAGGATACATAGATGGACAACAATTCTGCTCCTCCTTGGATTTCATGGGGGAGTGGACGATACCAGGAGATCCTGTACGGAAAACTTCTAATGTTTTACCAGAATATTCAGGAAGCTCACACTCATTCAGCTCACAACGTTTACAGGACAGAAAACTGGCAAGCTCGCAATACCCAGAAATCAGACAATTTCACAGACCACAGTGTCTACAACAAATACAATCGCCCGGACTATCACACTCACAATTCACACAGTCAACTCGATCACATAATTTAGAGTTCACACAACCACCTGGACCCCATCCTGCTAACTTTCCCACCTCGGGTGGTCAAGCCCACCTGCCTGAACAGTCACAGAACCTGACACATAAGCCACGTGTGGCTCCCTGTGAAATTCCAAAATATCCAGCCCGCCTTCCCAGCATGCCGGGTGGCCAAAACAAGCCAGACAGACTGCCTGGAAATCCAAGTTCTTGTCACCGGATGATCCCGACAGAGGAGTCCCGACATGATATTCCTGCTGTCTCCAGGACAGAACATGTCAGTGGCGCCAAGTCCAGAAAGGAAAGACAGGACAAACTGAAGAACATCCCAACGTCTGACACGTCGAGCGGCGAACGCGGCAAGCCTGCAGTGAAATCTAAACACTTGAGAACTGGTTTGGGCAATGGGACCAGTTGGAATGAGGCTGAAAGCTCTCGAATAATGCGGTGCTCTGGTATAAACACAGCCAATCTATCAGACGAAATCCCAGTGGATATTTACACGGTCCCAGTCCGGAAGGCCACGTCCCCGCACAGAAAGAAGAAGAATGAAGATGCTGTCACTCGCACGGTGGCTATTTCTGGTCCTGTCAGAAACATGTCACTCGCTGTCCATCGTCACATAGCATTGTCTTCACACAGCAAAGTTCCCATGGTTACCAGTGCCACCAGCAGCGACGTCCATGATGTTCAAGGGGAGGCCACTGTTAGTCGCACTGAGGATGTGGTGTCGTGCCAGACGAAATCTCCCCCCGAGCAACCCAGATCGACCTCGCTGGGATGGAGACGCGCCGTCAGACGGATGTTGTTTCCATTCGGCAAAAGACCGACATCGGAGGGGCGGGAGAAACCAGGCCAAGGCCAGCAGCTCTCCTAGCACAGTGATACACAGTGATCCCGCCCTCTTGCTGTTCGGCGTCGTTCTGATAGATCGTGAACAGAGGAGGATGGTGGTGGTGATGATGATGATGACGGTGATAACAAGAAAGACGAGGGTTTTCTTTCGTACGTGCATACATAAGACTGAAAAACTGCGAGAGCTAGAAAATGAGAGAGAGAGAGAGAGAGAGTGAGAGAGAAAGAAAGAAAGAGACAGAGAGATTTTGTATTGCCTTTTAGCTGACAGTTACTGGAGAACAGCTAAAACCTGGTCAAGACATAAACATTCATCCTCATCGTCTTTAACCATCATCATCCTTGTCAAGTTCCAGACTTTTGTTCTGGGTGTCTGGTGTCAAGTCATCAGTGGTAACACACAGACATTAGGTCACAGCGCTAACCAACCTATTCCCGCTGTGCTGGCATACATCTACAATCATAGAATCATATCCTGGTACTGATGTATTGATACACCGCTCGCGATCCAGCCCTAGGTTGACATTTAATGTTGTACAATACAGACACTGTTTCAGGCAAATAGATGTGTGTCATGGACTGCCCAGTTATACAAACAGATGTGTATACCATGTAGGCTATTTATGACAACGAACTATAACAAAGCAAAGTCGAATTGTACTGTCCAGAATTATACAATGTACAGTTTCACGATATAGTCGTGTAAATATTGGCATGTGATTTATCAAGTAGCTGAAGGAGAAACCGCAGGACACACACATCGTAAGGAACGGTCAGATCTGCAAGGTTGGTGGTTTCCTTGCTATGTGGTTGTCCTAGTGAAATGTTTCAGTTGAATTCGTTTTCGACGGATAACTGTCCAAACAATAACACAAACGTGAGAAAAAGCACACATTTTGTACACGCCGGTATTTACTTGCCATCTACTTTTTGTTTCTATCTAATGTTACATCTTGATGGAAACTTTGAATGAATCTAATGAAATAAAATGATGTCTTACACTTTTACTACAACAGCGCCTCGTTTTTTTTTTTTGTTTTTTGTTTTTGTTTTTTGCTCTTGTAAAGGAAGGTCTATCCCCAAAACTCAAACAACACTGAAAAGTCTCGGCGAGAAACAAAATTGAGGCCAAGAAGCAGAGGCAGCCTGACAACTTTCTGTGACTAAACAGCAAAATGTCAGTGGATTGTGTCGGACTCTTCTCTCAGTGATTTCCCTTGGCAGATGGTTGTCATGACCCCAGTTCTTCCCCTTGCTATTGTCTGCCTTGCTTGGGCTAGCGTGTTTCTCTTAGGGACTTTGAGCAATGCTCGTTATGTGATTCCGTCCAAACATAAAGTGGGATTGTGGCGCAGTAAAAATAAATACGGTACAACTAAATACAAAGAGACAGGGACACAAACACAGAGAGAGAGAGAGAGAGAGAGAGAGAGAGAGAGGGGGGGGGGGGGGGAGTGGGGGGTGGAAGGGGGGAGAGAAAGAAAAAAGGGAGAAATTGTGT
>JBCAUA010262640.1:0-11649 GCA_038406235.1 Peronia verruculata | reverse complement strand
CCCCCCCCCCCCCCCCCCCCCCCACCCCCCCGAAAAAAGAAGAAGGGAGAAATTCTTTGTGTGTGTGTGTGTATGTGTATATGAATATGTGTGTATCGGCTTCAGATTACATGTGAAATAAACAAGCTTTCTTTACAACAAAGTGAAATATACACCAGAAGGCATTCCCTCTGTACTGTTAGTGGTCAGCGATACAACTACATCAACAATGCCCAGTTGATATAAGTGGAAGGTCTATACAGTGCAGTGATCAGTAATTTTAATTTCCCCTTCTCAAAAAACTTTTGCCTGTGTGAAGAGCCAGATCCAGTTTTTCACTGATATGCACTCTGATCTGTCCCACATTTTCCTGAGTTCTTTGTACCATCTAACCATGATGTATTAAGTGACAACTTCCATCACACCAGCAAACCAACACTGTCTACAACCATTTCCCAAAGGTCACGTCAACAAACACACAAGATTTTCATTTCACATTTTTTTTTAATCAAATTGATCAAATATTCAATATACAATCAAATCAAAGACACAAAAAGTTTTTTGAGGAGGAGAGTCAAGATCAAGTCTACACAAAGTCTGGTCAAAGTCAAATATGCCGCAAAGTGAACAAACAAGGAGAGAGAGAAAAACTGGCACACTTCAAGTACAGATGCCTTTCTTTTGATGTGTGAATGAACAAACGGACATAGTTACGTCAAATAGACACATGACAAGAAAGTTCATATCTAACTCACTGTGGGTGAGACTTTTACCATCTGACAAACTCTCGTGTACAAACTAGAAAGAGATGAACACACACACACACAGAATCCATGCACATCTCTCTCACTCAGTCAGCCCCAGCGCCGGGGAGTATTGCAACTCATTTTACTAATCTGAAAAGTAATCTGAAGACAACGACACTGACACACCCATCCAATTTACACCATGATCCACACTCTGCCCAGACAACCACCTGCAGGAGGTTGAAAGCTGTACAGAGACAAAAAAATGTAGATCTAAGCGTGTATCAGAGACCTTGAAGGTAATAACTAACTCGATAAACTATATAGAATCTACAGACAAAAGCACAGATATTTTGTGTTTAAATTCATGCAGAGAGCACTTGGGCCATGCAGCGATTTGGCTTTCAAAGCACATGTGTATAGCATTAGGTCTAAGTTCCTCGGTCACTGAAATAACTTCAACAATATACAAGGTTTTTTTGGTTAGACATGCCAGACAGTAGTCAGCCATTCCTGTCAGCTGAGTCCAGCCAGTGACCATGAGGTCAAAGGTCAGCTTACATGTGCAACATTGCTGATGGCTGATGGATGGAGGAGGGAGGGGGCATTGTCAGCGACATGGCAGACTGACAGCTTGTCACTGTAAAGGTGACAAAGGCAGCAGATAAAGGCTCAGTCACATGACTGCATCTCCAGCTCCTCATCTGACTGCAAGTTAATTTTCTGTTTCTTGCCCTGCTGTGTTTCTGACATCAGTCACAGCTGAGTTCAGATGTAGTTTTACTGGTACATTAGTTCTGCTTTGTAGGAAGGCAGTACATGGCTAGCCTGGTAAATAGGGCAGGGAACAAATCAGTGAAGAAAAACACGACAAAAGGGCTTACTATCAACTACATTTCCAGTGCTCTAGTTCTTCCCATGACAGCAAAGATAAGATAATTTTGTATATAAGGACGGTAGATCCATTTCTCAGCTGATACAAGTCTGTCTGTGACAGCCCTGAGTGGAGACTTTGGCCCGCAGAGATGGGTACTGGTAAAATTAGGTTAGAAATAAAGATTCCTCCCCTCCTCCCCAGTCAGATCTATACTGCACTGAGCTAACAGCTGTTACTTTAGCCTGGTTTTTGATTTGAGAAAAAAAAAAAAAGGGGGGTCTGCTAAACATGAAAAATGCTGAAATCATTCAAGAAAGAGTAAATGTGTATAAAAACACCCAACTATTTTATCAGATAAATTTCAGGCCTCTCCTAAGTTTCAGCATCAGTATGTGATAGTACTTGACACACTAGGGTAAACATCTGTCTCACATATTCCATATTCGTTTCCATGAACTCCAACAATATCAGTCTCTCTCTCTCTTTTCTTTTTCCCACATCAAATCTCACATTACATTTTCTGTTTGACGCCATAGTGTGCAAGAGACATAAAGAGCACACGACAAAATATGTACAAAAAAGACATCCAAAAAAAAAGCCATCCTGGTTTGCTGCATTATTTAAGGCATAAATAAACCCATACACAAATTGGCAAATATGTCACAGTAAGATAAACACATGCTACGTAAGATTTAGCACAACACACATCAACCTAATTTCACGCAATCTGTCTGAAAATGACATGTAACATTGACCATCAGTACATTAAGCTTTTCCAAACCCTAGCTATGTAATAAATATTTTTTTTTTTGCTTGTGCTTATTCATTTAGTTTTTTGCCAGCAAGCACAACTGTCAGCATCTATGAACTACCAGACAGTACCAACATGTTTGATACTATTTCTGCAAATTTATCAGCAAATGAAGAATCACACTACCAACCAGCCACTCACCTAATTAAGCCCTCTCCCTAAGCTGCGAAACTGATGCCTACAAACTGGTTTCGTCAGTAAAAATAACATCAAACGAAATTGTCTACAGTTGTCTAATTACATATACTGTGCCACATACTGACTGCATGAATTAGTGACAGCTCCATGCTGGAGATCAGCTGATCATAACCGTCTTTATCTGATCACGAAGTTCTTGAAGGCCACAGGTTTACCTACTTTCCAGCTTTCAAATATACCCCCCCCTCCCCCTCCGCCTCCACTTGAGTGGCTCGCAGAAATTTTAAGTTGTTCTGTCTGGGGCAGGTTTTCAATCCCATGAACTATAACTGTTCCTTACACTGATCAGAAACTATGAAAGACTCTAACAGGGCTACAGCACATGATTATGGATGCTGTGGATACAGGTACCATCCATACAAAGGCAAGATCAAAGGCTCTGTCTTAAACAGTCTCTCTGTGGATATGCGGATGTTGATAAACAGATGGATTGGATCATCCATCATTTCAAGACAGAGATATTCTCATTATTCACTCTCCCTCTGTCCTATACAAAGATAATAATAATAGTAACAATAAACATGTACAAAACTTTCATTTATATAAGAACACACAATCATCCGCACATAGGAACAAACAATCATACAGATGTCATGTCACGTCACTGCTCCACATTCACAGCATATGTCATTTCCAGCACATTGGTTCAGCACATTGGAGATACTGACCAAACTAACGTGTTTTGGTGTAAGTCATTTGTTAGGTAAGGCTATCGTCATTCAATGGAATAAACATTTGTTTGCTTGTTTGTTTGTTTTGGGATTTAACAGCCCATCAGCACGATCACGCTACATCTACATTGTGCTTAATGAAACTAATCAATTGCTATCGGCGCATGACAATGTTTGACAGCTGTCACATTCAGGAGGGCTGTGAGACATCAAGTATATTTTGGCCTCAATCTGACCGATGCCATTATGGTAGAACAGTGACTTTACACACAACTGGAATTACGGACTGAACAAAATGCAACTGCGTATAATTGACTGTAACGGTGACTGTAACACTTATTGCAACACTTACTGTAACAATGACTCTAACAGTAACTGCAACAACACTGACTGTAACACTGAATGTATCACTGAATGTAACAGCGACTGTAACTGTGAATGTAACACTGACTGTAACAGTGAATGTAACACTGACTGTAACAGTGAATGTAACACTGACTGTAACAGTGAATGTAACACTGACTGTAATAGTGAATGTAACACTGAATGAAATAATGAGAAGACAAAAACATACCCAGTCTCCCTGACCCCCATTGCTGCTTAAATGATAAGACCAACCATGTGATGATGTGTCAAACTGAAACGCTATCGTGTCAGATTCCCTGAACTCTTTGCAATTCATGATATGAGCTGATATTTCAAACATGTAGTTCCATGTCACAAAGTGATGAATGAATATGTAGATATTCAGCTGAAAACATTAAGGCCAGCAGACAGTTGCAGGCTATCAGCAATGCTGTCACACACAGCAGAGGGACAGCCTGAAGCGCTGGGACTAGCACACATCTATTCACATCAAACTAACACCATTTTTGGCTTCACTCTACTCTCTGCTTTGTAATGTTTATATGTATGGTGCTGAAAAAAAAAAGGGGCCCTGAAGTAAGAAATTTAGCAGACTGTGAAAAGACTGATCCCTAATAGTAATAGAGCATAGTGTTTTCATCAGCCATTTTGCCTGATTTGTCATATTTGTGGATAGTGCTGTAAGTGAAGAATTTCTGAGGTAAGGCAAACTTGATGCAATAAAAGAACATTTAGAGAAAATACAGCTTTAACGCTGCACAAATTTACTCTCAAATTGTGAGACAAGGGGGGTGGAATTTTTCTTTTTACTTTGACTGATAAATTCTGTGAGAGGAAAACAATTTTCGGGAACTCATAAACATATTTATGATTATTTTTTGATTCACATGAAATTCTGATTTCCTATGGCCTCTTACCTATGTAGGCTTCTTCTTCATAAACATCTTTTTTTTTTATTGTTACGTTTAAGCCCTTTCATCTAGTGCTTATGCTTGTACTTGTTGTGTACATTTCTACACCACCAGGTGGGTGCAAACACATGCTATTAAGGCTTGTCTCTAACAAAACAACTAACATAAAACTTTCATACTTCTCAGCCAATCCTGCCTGACTTGTGAGTTCTTACTGAAACCACCAAAACTTCTACAATTTGTGCTGCGACTATCAAATCTTGTTCTCTGAGTTTTCATTCATGCACTGAGAGACATACACACATACACACACAAACAGACAAACACACCTGACTGCCCTATCTTTTTGCCCATGATTCTCCAAACTGTTCATGGCAATCAAAGACAGGGAAAACCAGCGGCCCCTCCATTGCTCAACAGATCAAAGACCTCTAAGCCTTTCCTTGCTAACTCTAAAGAAGGAAATGACATCTGAGGGAGGGTAGAAGCTGCTGGCCCAGGACCATTTCCACCAGAGATTATTTATACTCTCAAACAGCTAACAACATTTCTTGAAACCACACATCTATCGTGTCACTTTTTGTATCTATGCCAAATAATTTCAAGACAATGCACATTCTGATTTGATGTTGGGAAAAAAAAAAGTGTAAAGCAGTTCATGGTGATAACCAGTTCTCTGCAAATTCTCCAACACTTTCTGACAGTCACAAATTTACAACAGTAATGGCTGTCCCCTTTTGGTTTCCCAATGATTTTCACACAGATATTTGATATTTGAACCATCAGTGTTTTGTTTTTTTTACCAGGTTCTTTCCTAAATCTCAAAGCTGCAGAAACACTGGTCTCTCAATCAGGCTGCTCATGATTCTCCAGCTGTAAGACTTTGGACAACTGGTCTTCCCTGCCCTGATGCCACTGAACGAGTCTTTTACAAATTTATGCCAACACTCAGACATGGAACCAAAAATAATACATCTCCATCTGACATTTGTTCCAGATCCTCATTTACACAATGGCAGTCAATGATTTAAGACACCAGGCTAGTCACAAGTCAGGAAGTTCCGTCCACGCCGTCCACCACTCCTGACTTGATGACGTGTTGCCGTACCAATGACTCCAACTTTTTGCGACATCTCTTCTCTTCCTCCAAGTCTTGCCGAAGTTTGCGTTGCTCCTAAAAAAAAAAAAAAAAAGAAAAGCAGACACCATTAAGAACTAAAAGATGAATATTACATGACAAAGCAATGAAGCAAAAGAAGCAACCTGATGTCAGGGCAAAATTGACTTCATGTAGTTTTTGACAAAAACAGCAAACTTTTCCTGGTCAAACAGCAAAGTGGATGTTGATGTTTGTTATTGCGTAAATTATGGTTACAAAGTTTTAAAAGATGACCGACGTGGAACACATCAGGAGGCCACCAAGATGTGTGTGAGCTGAGGACTGGACTGCACAGTCTCATTTTGACTGGCTGTGAGACATTTAAACTGAGATGGTGCAATCATAATATGTTCTCGTTATTAGGACCTGTACAAACCATCTGACAAGGTACAGTCTGGGGCAGCTGCAGGCGACATGGACAAGGAAAGAGTCTGGAGGACAATATCCAAGAATGGACAGTAATGGAATTGGTTGGTCTGATCCCTATGTGCAGCAGAGGACAGAAAAAGGTGTGAGATGTTGGTGGCCTCAGCCTCACGGATACATCTCTGACAATGGCAGATGTTCAGGGACAAATTGAGTTTGAGACATGGTGTCTGAGACTGTCGTGGTGGGGACCTACCTGCTCCAGTTCCTTGACCCTGTCCTGCAGAGCATAGACTGTGTCCACTACAGTCCTGGGGATAGAGCAGACAGACTTTCTGTCACATCACAGACAAAGTGAGCATATCTACATCTCAGCATAACTCACATATTGACAAGTGTGTGAGTGAGTGCTAGCTGTGCTCATCATCTTTTCACAGGGAATGCTCAGTTCTTTGCCTTAATCACTGCAGCTATTCTACTACTGTGAAATAACCCACTGGGGGATGAACAGTTGTCAAATGAAAGGGAAACTTTGAATACCATTTTCTCAAAAGTGTCTTCTAGTATATAACCTGTAAACTATCCATATGAAACAGAATACCTCTATAGAACCTACCTCAAACAGGTCCTAAAAAACATGACACATATCCAACTTTTCTCATAAAATTTAACTCAAAATTGGCTATGTTAGAGAGCCATATAACACTACGAATTGTAAGATTACTACTGCAGTCCATGTCATGGTGCTAACATAAATCAGATGATTTCTCTCTAAATTCAAAAAGCTTAATATCCACCTAATCCTGATAAGCGATTACAGACATTCACACCAGCAGTTCTTACCCTTGCTAGAGACAGTGAACCCCACAAGTCACTGAAACTTTTGAAATTGGTAAAATAAAATATGATTATGTGAGTGTGTGTTGACTTGTGCCGAACCCCTGAGACTTAACTCGCTGAACCCCTGGGGTATGACTGACCTCAGGCTGAGAACCGCTGACCTAGAATGATCTATCTGTATGGACAATGGACAAACATGGCTAGAACATAACTGATCACCAAAGACCCACCTACCAACTCACTCACGCACTTGACCAGTGAAATATAGCCATAATGATATCCAAAGCTCTGAGATTAGCTGATATTCTGGTACATAAGGCTGGCTGAGCTGACAACATTGACCGTAAATGATAGCACAACAAAAACAAAAACAACAACATCCAGAACAATGAGTGACTGCCCTTGGAAAGACTACACAAAGAAAGCAGAGGGCAGAATCTACATCTCTCTTGCTTAGCCAGGGGTTAGATATGGTCTGCTTGTCATCTATAAATGAATGGGACATTAACAGGCAAACAACAAATGAGCTTGTGATGAGAAGCCAAATAAGCAAATGAAAGTGATGGAGGAATGAGGTGAGAGATACTCAGCTGCTCAAGACTATCAGGTCCTAACCAGTTAGTGGTGGCTCAGCACTGAAAATCCCTAGTTCTTGCAGTGCCCAGGGTTAACACTCTGATAGCTACCATTCTTCCTGGACAATTTCTGCTTGATATTTTCAGTGATGAGAATGGGGTTGTGGACAGTCAATGATGGTGTTGAGCATTGTAATATATCAGAATTAGCAAGAAGTACATTAGATTTTTTTTTATTTCCTCAAATTTACCTGCGTCTCTATGCGTGTGCTAAACTATGAGGATCAAATGCTGGTGTTTTGTATGAGCTGGGGATAGTTAAGGATTAAAAAAGACACTACTAATTGTAAACTGTGTCATTGCTAATTGTTCCAACGCTTATTATTTCGACTAGCTGAGCCAGCAGGCTTCTTTATCAAAACAGTACAAACTCTCATATAGCCTAATCTACTCCTGACATCAGCTGGAAACTGGAGATTTGAGTGTTTGCTAACTGCTGTGGTTATCTTTCTGTGTTATCATCTTATCTTTTATCTGTGAAATGACATGGCAGTGTGTAAAGTGATGACTGTCAGCATCAGGCTATTTGTTGTCTGTGAACACCTGTGACTTTTCATCACAGGCTCTGATCCATGCATACACATGGACATTCAGATTGTGTGTCACTGCTGTGGTTACCAGCTGTGCTTGATTAATGTGATTGCTCACTGATGTTATGACTCAGGTTAGACAGAATGTGAGTCCAAGGGAAGGTTTGGCCCAGTGAATGATGACTTTGATGAATTGTATTGCCTGCGGTACTGAAGATCACACAACATAGTATAGTAAATGAATGTTAGACACCGTCAATGAATGAATTTGGACAGGATTAGGTGACTATGAATATTGTGGATGATGAACCATCCCCGGCCTGAGTGCACGAGAGCCTACCTCTCCTGTTGTTCCGTCTCATCAAATATTTTCTCCTCCTCCGCTAACAGAATTTGTGGGCTGTTCAAAATGGCTGTCAGAAACAAAAAAGAAATAACAACCAAAAAATAAATAAAAAACAAAACAAGCTCAAAACTCAAGTCAAGCAGTTATAAAACATCTTCATGATGATAGATGGCAGTGTGCAAAGCTGTTCTACACAAAAAAAAAGTCTGGATTATCATCTCACTTCCATTTCTCAACTTTTGTCCAACATTTCCAGCTCCCAGTCTTTTGTCCTTTGAAATTTTATGGTCCAAGATCCCAGTCTGTGCCATTCTACATGTCAGACATTTTTAGCCTATTCTTGACATGATAATTTCTCCTGACTCTAAATACCATTGTATTTTATAAATAAATGGTCTAGTTATACTTAATCTAGCTGTAACCCTAACCCTATTGGTTATTCTTTGTGTCCTCTTGCCTCCAGAGAAATATTTGGCCATACTTATGTTTGGCTAGTCTTCATATCTGTTCAGACTTTTTATGTCATCAATTGCTATCCGATTTTCTAATCATTTGATAACCTGATGTTTCAGTTTGTAGGCCGATACAGTGGGTAACACGCCAGCTGCAAACTGTTAGGGTTAGAGTTAGGCTGGCTAAACCTTCAAAACGTAGAGTTGAGTCTGGCTAGAATTAATATTACGCAGACTTGTGCAAGATAGCCATTGCTTTATGCAAATCGAAAAAAAGGAACTATGAAATCCAGCATCAAACACAAATGACTGACTGTGTCTGAGATGGAAGTGAGATGATCCAATGTCAGAGCAAATTGTTGGAATTTCTTGTCTCTGAACACAAAATGATCAGCTAGAGAGAACCTTAACAAGTCCCTGTTCCCAAACTAAAGATGAAACGTAAAAAAAAAGAAAAAGAAAAAAAAAAAGAGACCACACAACATTAAATCATAAAAAAAAAATTTAAAGGAAAACAATTGAAATAATAATAATAATAATAAAAACATGTAAAATCGCACAACACAAATACACAACTTATTGTATAAATGTTACACTGAAAGCCCATAAAAGGAGATAAAAAAATGCAATCTATAAGTGATATGGACATAAAATAATATTTGCTAATATAACAATCTAGTTGCTAATACATGTATAACAATCTCATTGGTGATTTGTCAATGTTTTACTCTTTAGACCATTCCAATATCTCAGTTTCAAATATTCAGCATTAATTCCACATCAGTTCTCCGATATATCGGCTGACTATAGTTATCATTTGACAAGACAACATAGACCATTTTAAATAACTTTCTAGAAATTAAATTTGAAATTCTGTATTTCTCAAAGATATTCTTAGTGGGAATAATTCCTCCAAGAGGCCTAATTCACTGATAAAAGGTTTTGATATCACCTGTGAATAATAAGTGAAACTATCAAAGATAAAAAGGAGGAAACATCTGCAAGAAGTAAACAAACAAACAAACAAACAAGTGCACAAATGTCCAGATATTAGCAACAATAAGGAAAAATGGGGGAAGTAAATTTGCAAAATGAAAGTAATCGTGCAAGTCTGAAGCATCACAACATCATGAAAATTGCTCAAACTAAAACAGGCAGGAACATTTAGACAACATAACAAGCTGGAAAAGTAGATTATGATGAGTGACAGAAGGTAGGAATGAACGAACGAAACACAGTGTGTCAATGTGAGCACTGAGCAAGACACACAAACACAACATGCTGCCACAACAACAAAGCCAGGAGTGCAGGAACAGCCCATACAGGCCACGCAAACAACAAACAAGCAAACACACAAGCAAAATAAGAGTCTTTTCAACTGGTAAGTTAGCTAGAACATGTCATTTAATCCCCCCCCCCCCCTCCCCACCCACCCACACATACACACACACGCACACCCACTCCACCAAGCCACTCCATCAACCCACTGACAACATCTGAGAATTGCACAATGTCATGTGACAAGTTCTGGAGTTAGTGGAAGTAGTTTGAGAGAAAAAAAAAAACAACAACAAGAAAAATTGGTGTCATCAGAGTCCTGTCAATATTTCAAGTAGCTACTCTACTTCTATAAATATTGTTGCTATACAACTGAGACTATATAAAAGAGACAAGATGATTGAGAGAAATAAGACAGAAAGAGAGAAAGAAGGAAAGAAAGAAAGACAGACAGAAAGGAGACAGTGAGGAAGAAAGAAAGAGTGCAAGACTCATCTCAAAGCAACCTGATCTACGAGAATGGGGAGAATTGGTCTTGGTCAACAGAAAGATTTTGGAATTACAAACGTGGACATAGATTGACAGGACATAAGATAGAGGATGTGACGTACAGCAGAATAGAAGGGGAAGCTACCGCTAATAAAACAAAAGTATTTCAAAACAACAAATAACAAGTTCATGTTCACAAGACAGGAAAGTTTGTCTCAAAGGACAGACAGACATTTTGGATTAATAAAAAACAAAAAAAAAAAATTCCAAAAAAAAAGTCTGGTGAAAAAAGAATACTTTAACAGATTCCAAATGAAAAAAAAAAAAGAGAGGAAAAAAGAAACAACAACAATACAAAAAAAAAATTTTTTTTAAATGAATGAATTATTCCCCCCCCCCCCCCTCCTAAATTTAGTTTAGTTTATCTGCCAGTGCTAAATTACGATGATACAACAAAAACAGAGAACTGTCTCTCCTAATAAGCTGTGAAAAAAATATCATTAATCATGAAAAACAATTTCAAATTCAAAAATTATATAAAATGAAAGAAAAAAAAAAGGGAAGAAAATAAAATTTAAAAAAAAAAATGTAAAAAACTAACACTGTGAAAGCGACCAGGAGGATAAGGTGTCAAAGAGTGAACTCAAACTGCCAGCTCCAAGCATGGGTGGGCATAATAACTACAGCCTGGACTAGACAATGAAGGGGGAAAAAAAAACAACAACAGCAAACAAACAAAATGAAAAAGAAAATATTAAAAATAATTTTTTAAAAAATAAAGCACCGACAAACAAAATGGTCAAGATAAAGCTGATAATATCCGGGAAGAGACCAAAAACGTGATATTGCTACCATGGTGATACATTACACAAGGGAAGAGGAGGAAGAACTGTGTTTGAGAATGGGAACTCCACAGCTGTGACTATCAGTGAATGAAATGTCCGCAGTCCTCAATGAATTTCAATGCATTTTATTTACCCTCCTATCCCCGTTTT